>JAKCPI010005735.1:0-190269 GCA_023213315.1 Euborellia annulipes
GTAGATACCAGTGGTGTCATTGGGGGTGCCTAAAAACTCCGATTTTTATAAAATTTTATATTATTCTAAATAAAATACTCCAAAAACCCACATCTACAGAGTATACAAACTGTACAAAATTAAACAATTAATTAAATTAAATATGTTTTGGCCAAATTTGAATACCCATTTGTAAGTAAATTAAAAAAAAATGTTTGCCCCCCAAGAAAAAAATTGAAATGACGCCACTGGTAGATACTAGCTTGATGGCCTTCTATACCAAGAGTCGCGGATCCCAGGCAGTCTGAAGTCTGATGATTTTATTTAAGCCATTTGGACTCCTAAAGCATTCTATTATTGTATATAAAATGAAATCATCAAAAAAAAGCATAAAAAATCTAAAATGAGTGCAAATTATTAATAAAATACCTCATAATTTATACACTCTTTTCAGCAACTTAGGCCATTAAGACTTTTGGGCGATAACCGTTATGAATATATTATTTGGGGTCCAGGCATTCTTATTTAAGCCATTATGCCTTAAATAAAATCATCGGACTGCCTGGGGTCCGAACCCGCGACGTTCGGTATACGAGGTTAGCATTCTAACCCCTACACCAAGCCCCGAGGGCCCAGAATATATATATATATATATATTGGAAAAAAAATTTATAGGAAAAAAATAATTATTTAATTTTTATCAGGATTTTCTTAAAAATAGTAATCATTAATCTTTGACAAAACTATTTAGAAGATTTTTAGAAAATCACCTCTAATTTCTTATTAACAGCATTCATTGCCACAGGATCCAATCTTGCAGCGATCATTACTTCTGCCATTTGTGCTTCTCTTTGTTCTAAAACTTCATTCAGAGCTGATAACTTCTTCTCAAGTAAAGTATTTCTGAGACCAGTTTTTTGCTGAGTTTCCAAAATAGCAGAAACAAATCGACAATGCAACTCATCTCGTTCTTTCTTCATCTAAAACGAGTGCAAATTATTAATAAAAATGAATAGGATTTATAATTGCATATCTTTATATTCACTCAGGGGCTTACTCACGTCTTGTGAGTCAACTACTAGTTACCTGAGCTAAGGCTTTTTATCCATCCCCTTTTTCGCATCTACTAAATATAATTTTCATAGCTGACTCCCAATTATTTAAGGAAAAAAAGAAACAGTGACAGAAAAAAAGTTTAATTTTGTAAAAAAAAAAAAAATAATTTTATTTTCTAGAATTAATAAGCCATTAAAATGTCTAAAATAAGATTGAAAAAACTATTATTTAATGAAATTATTACCTTATCAAAGCTAATTTCCAATGTGTCATGTTCCCACGTTAAAGCTTCCATTTGCTTCGTAACTCGAGCCAACTTCTTCTTATGATTCTATAAAAAAAAAATATTAACTATTAATCAAATTAATTTATGCATTTTTATATTAAGGGCAATTCACCTCAAGAGATAGTTGAACTTTTTCATAATTTTGCATTCTCCTTCTCAAATCAGCGCATTCACTTTGAGCTGCTTTTAATGGTTCAACTAATTTTTTATTCTCTTTTCTTAATTCATGTAACTTTTTTTTCCATCATTTCTTCAGAATGACGTAGAGATTGCATTTGCTCCTAAAACATAAATGATAGATTAATAAGAAAAAATGTTGATTTATATTAATTTATCAAGTTTCTAAGTCGATTATGAATATTGTTCCGTCACAAAGAAATTGTCATTTTAATATTTTTCCACTTTATTTATTAATAAATTATCATCAGATCAAGAACAAGAGCAGCAAAGAAAAAGAAAAGCCCTTGAATATCAAATGCCGAAAGGAGAGGTTTCGGTCAAAATTTATTCGTCCATTTGCGGTACAAAAGTCCGTGTACTGTACATATATATGTATGAGTATTTAAACAACTTGAGAGCCTATTAGAGATTCGTTGGTTTAAAGACTCGCCCTTTTAATGGCAACTAATGTGCCTGAATTAAAAAATCTGATGCGACTGGTCGCACAGCACGCAACATATTCACGGAACACAAGAGAGGCATCTTCCCAGCATCCCTATGCTGTTCAGATCACGACTAATAGAACAAAACAATTTCATTCTTCCTTTGTCCCCATGACCTCCCGTGATTGGAACAAGCTCCCTGCGTCTATCTTCCCCAAAACCTACAATCTTCAGACTTTCAAGTCTAACCTCAACAGGCATCTTCTCAGTTCCCGCAGTTGAGTTTCCCCTTTATGATTCTCCTTTTGTTTTTATTTTCTTCCTGGCTGCATGTGACTATTGGTCATTATAGGTCTTCGGACCTTATGCACCCATTCCAAAAAAAAAAAAAAAAAAAATGAAGCACAAGAGTAAAGTGGTCTTTAGAAGATTTCAATGGCAAAATGGGAATATACATTTTAAAGAGCATCTAAAAAATAATTGATTTATTTGAATTTTAAACATAATCGTTGGAGCGATTTTGAGAAAATCGAAACAAACCGAAAAAGTACATCAGTAAAGTACTAGTACTAGTTGATCGATTTTGATTAAAAGCTTATTTTCACGCCCTAGGGGATGCCTAACTTAAATATAAAATTACAAGCTCCTAGCTCTATTCCTTCATGCTTTAAATTGAACACAGACAGATAGACCATGAGTCGAAAACCACTTTTTTGGATTCAAATTGATTGACCTCAAAACGTGTATATCCATCGAAATCTCAACATCGAATTTTTGACATGAATCCAATACTTTCTCTATCTATATATATGTATATTAACATATACATATAGGTAAGAGAATGTAATGTAGCTTAGAAAGACTAAAGATGGACGAATTTTTTTTTCCAAAAGTCTCTCCTTCCGGCATTTGGCGTCCAGGGTTTTCTTTTCTTTGCTGCTCCTATAGGTGCCTACTTGGTCCCGAAATAAAATGTATTCGATCGATTGATTTTAATTATTATTATTATTATTATTATATGTAGAAATAACAATTTGTCAAATATGTAGCCATATTAGGCGGATAATCTCGAAATGTTTCCGGAAGAGAAAAGATTATAAAGGCTTTTTTTTGTTGAACCTGCCCTTTCTGTGAATCAATTTAGAGTTTACTTACTTTAAGGCTATCAATAAGTGCCAAATTATTTAAAGTGATTTCATTGTAATAATTTTTAAGTTCAGCAAAAGCATCAGCATGACTTTTAATGAGATCATTAATCTGACGATTCTTCCTTTCCTCAACCTCACTCATTTCCATTTTATGAAGAAGTTCCATATCGTCACGAAGATCAGCGAATTTTTTATCAAAGGCTATTTCGATGTCTCTACAGTCAAGATCGTATTTATTTCTAGCTTCCTCAAGATCTTCTAACAATTTCTAAAAAAATAAAAAATGTTTATACTACATTCAGTATTCACCTTGATATGATTTTCAAAATTTACTTTTTGAAGGCCTCGCATTTCTTCTTGATGACAAATTTCCTGATTTTCTAGTTTTAATTTTAAATTTTTCTTATCTTTAAGTAATTCAATTTCTTGTTCCGTATAATTATCTTCAGCCATTTTCAAAGACACCATAGCATCAGCCTTAAATAAATAAAATATTTGCATTATTTTCAAAATATTATAAAATATACAGTATATTTCATTGGGAAAGAAGGGGGAGGCTTTAATTTTTTCTTGTTTAATTTATATTTAATTATGAATTTTATTTAAGGATAATCTTTTGTTGAATTTAAAAAAATATAAAAATGGATTTATATTTTTTTTTTATTATTGTTTTACCTGATGTTCACCTAGAATGAGTTGATGTTCATACATTAAATGCTTGATTTGCTGTTTGAAATTTTTTAACTCTTCTTGATGTCTCTCTTCAGCTTCTTCAATTTCTCGATCTTTATTTCTGAAATAAAAAACAATTAGGTAATATTTTTTTAGTCAGGGGCGTATATAAGGGGGGGGGGAGGGGGCCCGCCACCCCCCGAAATTTCGCAAACACATATACACATATAGGGATATACAGACATCAGCGCAACAAATTTTTCCGCAGGATGAAAAACTTTGGTTCCGCAAAAAATTTCGTGTGAAAAAAAATTTAGTTTCTTAAAAAAAAAATTTTCCGCAGCAAAGTTTTTGAGTTCGCCCCCCCCCCCCCGAAAAAATGTCTATATACGCCCCTGTTTTTAGTATAATCTTAAATGGAAAAAATAGCGTAATAGCAATAAAAATAAAAATAAAAAAAATATTCAATTTCAGATAAATTCAATATTAATTAATTTATAGATATATGTTTAAGATTATTGAATTTTGTTTGTTCAAGTGTGGCTTCTACATGCTTATATATATATATAAATTTGTGACTCTAATTGAATCGTTTATTTCAGAAACCACCTAAGGGACAAAATTTCAAAAAATGTGTTTTTGGTGCTAATGTACAATTTAAAGGTAAATACATCTTTTAGTGCCGAAATAACCAATGTTCCTCATCAGCAATGCTATTTGGCAGCCTTGAAAATAATCCGTTTATTTCAGAAAGAACCCAAGCGCCGTCGCTTAGGTTCTTTCTGCGGTAAATTTCACTCGTGCCCTGTAGACATCACGTGTTTTGTGACTCGCAGCCGTCGCTTAGGTTCTTTCTGCGGTAAATTTCACTCGTGCCCTGTAGACATCACCTCTTTTGTGACTCGATGGTTTGATTCAAAGGTTACCTAACACTGAGTGGTTAGTTTTCGTGAGTTTTCGGTGAAAATTAGGTGTTATTTTGTTGTTTATTATTACATTATATAGTTCTTAAGCCATGTCGGATAGTTCAGATGATGAACCTAATCCCAAGCGTAGGATTGGAGTTGAGCACGAAGAAAAATACAAACGGAACATTATTCGGACTGCTAGGCTCAAAGGACTGCAGTACGTCTCTGTAAATACGCTGTTGTATATAGACATACTGTAGCGTGTAGTCTACTTGTATTTTTCGATTTAGGCATAGTAAAAACACTCTTTTTTATACTTAAGTGTGTCTGTTACTTACCTTTGATACCAAAACAGGTAAAAATTAATGGTTTGACTTAATTTCAATAATAATTTTTAAAAAATCACTCATTTATTGCAGAAACCGCCTAAGTGCAATTTTTTCAAAAATTAATTACTCAAAAACTTAAAGGAAAAAAAATAATTTTTTAAATAGATTATTCCAATAGCATGTTTTTGATTTGGTAAAAAAATATTTGAAGAAGACTAAACCTATACTTAAGCTGCAAAACAGTTATTTTTAGTTTTCCAAAAGTTGAAAAAAGCGCACTTAGGTGGTTTCTGAAATAAACGATTCAATTATTAATGAGAGGGTAGAAAATGTGAGATATAGCTAAGGGTTTTTCTTTATTTATTTAATTCCCACGGCTGACGTTTCGGTTCCGTGTTTGAACCATCTTCAGATCTGGCGAAAAGTCATTATGAAAGTGTCATAGTGGATTTTATACATTGTTGGACCAAATTCTTATATAATAAATACCTACACAGTATGTGATGACCAAGTGCAGTGAGGGTCAATATTAAGTCCCACCCATGCGTTTTCTACTTGTGATTATTTCATTGTTTTTATAAAAGAAAATGAAAATCTTTATTGGAAATTTTCTACGTTTCAACTTCCATTAAAAAATATATAACATTTTTTTAAAAAACAATGAAATAATCACAAGTAGAAAACGCATGGGTGGGACTTAATATTTGTCCCTCACTGTACATAAAATGAAATAAAAATTTTGTGATGACCCGGTAGGTACATAAAATGAAATGTTATATTAGAGTTTGGTTCAACAAAGTATAAAATGGCACTTTCATAATGTCTTTTCGCCAGCTCTGAAGATGGTTCAAAAACGGAACCGAAAAAAGGCCTTGCGGATTAAATAAATAAAGAACCTTAGCTGCATCTCTCATTTTCTACCTTCTCATTAATATAACATCACATCTATAAATTGCGTTTTATGACTAATTATTGGAAAATACATATACAGTGTCTGTGTATATTTGTGTGATATGTATACATATATGGGTGTTTGTGAGAGTCAGAAACAGATACGTTGTACTTCTGGGAGAAAACTGTTACTTCCTCAGGAGAATGTATGACAGATAGAGTTAAATAATTTTTTGCCATGAGGTGAATTTGAACCTAAGTTGCCTTCAACAGGATTATAGATTTCATTGCATAATCTCGACTAATGTCCTATATATATATATATATAAATTATTGGGAATATTGTAAAATTCAGATTGCAGAACTGATCTCAAAATTAAAGAGGTGCTTTGGGAAGAAACAAAGTCAGAGGCTTGTGAAATCTGTGAAATTTAAAGGTATTCTGAATGGGTTAAAGTAAAAAGGATGGGAGAATATGATGCCGAAGCCTCAACTATCAGTGGGAGTTAAAATTTGTATCATAAGTTTTGGGTATATATTGTATAATATGTTGCTTATTCTTTTTATTGATGAATCCTATCAAAAGTAAACAAAACAACAATTAAACACTCTCTATAAGAGTAGGTATAAATCATATTGTAATTGGGTGCAAAAAATGATGTTATTTTACAGAAATTTTTTATATGAAAAAAATATCAGTAAGAACCTGAGCTCTGATTTCACCTCTTCCAGTTGTTGGCGTGTAATTTCCCAAAAAGTGCGAATTTTATCCCTCTCCAACTGGAAAAAATTACGTTCTTCTCTTTCCCTGGTGGTTTCCTCCTTGAGTCTTAGGGCGAAGATCTCAAGGGCCTCGCGGGTCATTTCGGCTGTTTTAACACCATCGATAATTACCTCTTTCTTTTCTTTTTTACCTTTCTTTTTTGGACCCTGTAAAAAAGTCATTTCAATGAGAATATTTATAGAATACAAATCGATTGAATTTTGAAATATATGAATTTAAAATGGTTTATTAATTTTAATATAATAACGATCAATTACTTACCATTTCGGAAAAAATTTAAAAATTATTATCACAAAAGTAAATTCAAATTATCGATTCAGTTGAGTTTTCAAACAAATCTATCTCCTTAGAAACACTCGAGAGGCAAATTTGAAAGTTTTCCAATATTCGATGAGAAATAAATATTACTTGATCATAATATTTTTCCATTTATTCCAAATCGTGAGTATAGTAAAATATTTAAAATATATCTTGTTCTTGATTTGAAGCATAATCCTCTATGAATCAGCGAATAAAAACAAACATCATTTTAACCAAATAGTAAATAATCAGAGGAATGGAGTAATTTTTTTTCATCTTGAAAAGATATTTTTTATATACAAATATATTTTTTAAATATTTAGGTTCAATATTACTCAGATTAGAACATAGAATTATTAGAAGATGTTTATCTCAAAATGTTATTCATCCAAAATGGCCTCATCTGTCAAAATCACAAGTAAGAAAAAATAAACTGAGGCCAGCAAACCGCCAAAATATGAAACAATATAATATCTCTTCGGCTGGTGTGATCATTATGATCTATTACTATATTTACTTTTAAAAGAAATTAAAGATTTCAATAATAATAATAATAATAGTCTAAGTTCAGTTCCAACACTAGAAAAAACACCGAAAAAAATTAAGGGCTCAAGCCAGCTTTTTCCCAAAATCTCCGGCTTTTTTTTGAAATTTCATAATAAATTCATTTTTTATCACAAACCTGGAGAAAATTTACAACAAAATCATCGAAAGAGATTCGAATACTAAAAAAAAGGTGAAATGACATTCGTATACATGGGCGTAACTAGGGGAGTGCCGGGGGCCTGCCCCCCCCCCCCCCCCCAGAAAGGTCCTTGCCCCAAGAAAAATTGAGAAAATATGGGGCTTTCTAGGCTCACCGGAGGATAGCTGGTCCCATCCCCCCCTTCAGCGAGAATGGCTGGTCCCATGGCCCCCCTCCCATCCAAATTCTCTAGTTACGCCCATGTTCGTATAGCCTACTTAAAAAAAAGCTCGAACGGAAAACGGCACCCCAGTTGAGCTTTGCCCCCCCCCCCTTCAAAAATCAATTATTTTTTAGATGTTCTTTAAAATGTATATTCTCATTTCCGTTGAAATCTTCTGAAGGCCACTTTACTCTTGCACTTCAAAGGAAAGATAGGAGAAATTTTATATCTTTAATTCCAATATATCGGCGGAAACCAGTGCCGTAGGGGCCAGTGGCGTATTCAGGGGGGCCCAGGGGGCCGGGCCCCCCCAAAGCCTTCTCCAAAACAAAAAAATACCTATTGTTTTCACTAATGATTTTTTTTAAATAATTCTTTTATTAACTCTCCTAAATTCTAAAATCTAAAAAAAAACTTAAAAATAATTGAAAAAATATCTAATATTTACGAATTTTGTATTAAAATTTTTTTTATTTCAAGAAAAAAAAAATTTTTTATTTGTTTTTTATTTATAATTATTATATTATCTAAAAAAATTTCTCCACTTTAAGTTTCTTAGAAAAGGGGGGGGGGTTCAAAAACTTTTGGGCCCCCCCAAGCAGAAATCCTGGCTACGCTACTGGTAGGGGCCGTTCACACTGGGGCGATATTATCGCTAGCGATTGTTGCTACAAGGGTATGAATCGCCTGTGGCAAGTGTCTAACTTGCGCCACCCTTCCTGCCCCCCCCCCCCATAAAGGTGGATTCACACCGGGACCTGACTTAAGTTGAGTCCGGTGGCGAACCCAACCTATGTATTCCTATGGAGGTGCATTGATAATACGATTAAAAAAAAAAAAAAAGCGCAGTAGGTGGATTTGAACTCGCGAAGTTTCGTTACGTGGGAATGGAAAAAAAATATTGATCGGTTGAGGACGAATTAACCACTTGAGCCACAGTTTAGTTAATTCCAATAGAGAAAAATAAGCCTTATGAGAAACATAAAATAAAAGAAGTATTAAAAAAAAATTAATATTCCACATATGATATATCATTTTTCATTACTTTTTATGGGGATTAATAATTTATAATAAAAATTTCCATAGCACTCATAGTTTTCAAATAATTCAATGGGCAAACGTCAGATTGTTTATGCCTTGATGTAATTAAACCAAAAACTCTATCTAACATATGATACATGTTTTTAATTCTTGAATTTCCCCTGATTACAGAGAACTAAAGCTCTTTTAATTATATAATCTAATTTTGGAGTTATTGGCAATCAAAGTTAAGCTTATTTTCTACCTTAATGACGTCAACACTCAATTTTCTATATTATCGAAAAAGCTTATTTAGCATTGTCTGATTAAAACCAAATTTTTACCAGAGATTTATAATTAAAAAATGAGTTTTTTTCTAAAGTTTCATTGAGATTGGTAAAGAAATAAATAAAATATTGACTATTTTGTAAATTAAGTTTTAGAACTCGGGATCCCGGATGGGTAAAGAGAGCGATCTATGAACCGTGTCTAGGCTTATATTTGAGATCCCAAATTCTAAAACTCAATTTACAAAATAGTCAATATTTTATTTATTTCTTTACCAATCTCAATGAAACTTTAGAAAAAAACTCATTTTTTAATTATAAATCTCTAGTAAAAATTTGGTTTTGATCAGACAATGCTAAATAAGCTTTTTCGATAATATAGAAAATTGAGTGTTGATGTCATTAAGGTAGAAAATAAGCTTAACTTTGATTGCCAATAACTCCAAAATTAGATTATATAATTAAAAGAGCTTTAGTTCTCTGTAATCAGGGGAAATTCAAGAATTAAAAACATGTATCATATGTTAGATAGAGTTTTTTGTTTAATTACATCAAGGCATAAACAATCTGACGTTTGCCCATTGAATTATTTAAAAACTATGAATGCTATTGAGATTTCGATTATAAATTATTAATCAGCATAAAAAGTAATGAAAAATGATATATCATATGTGGAATATTAACATTTTTTTAATTCTTCTTTTATTTCTTGCTTCTCATAAGACTTATTTTTCCATTGAAGAATTATTACAAGTGTGGCTCAAGTGGTTAATTCGTCCTCAGCCAATCTATATTTTTTTCCCACGTAACCAAACTTCGCGTGTTCAAATCCACCTCCTGCACTTTTTTTTTTCTTAATTTTTTTACCCTCCCTCCAAGTTGTGAGGTTTTTATTTACCACCAATATAATCAGTGAGGCGCTACGGGAGTGGGGGGGAGGGGGGCTGATATAATTGTCGGAGGCCATTTCCCCTGTCCCCCGTAGCGCCTCACTCATTAAAATGTTGGTAAATAAAAACCGTGTGCAGCTCACAATTAGGTCGGTTCCCTTTGTTTTGCGCCCCCAGCCCAGTTGCGCCCGTGGCGGGCGCCTGTTTTGCCACGCCCTAGTTACGACCCTGGCGGAAACTAAATATATGTCGATACAAAACATCTGGTGTGACAAGCACAGAACACAACTTGCGATTACTGAAAGTAAGAGAAAGTTGTGTGCTGTGCGACAGTCACACCAGATTTTTCAACTTATCTATACTATTATATAAAAGACAATCTCTGTCTGTCTGTCTGTCTGTCTGTCTGTCTGTCTGTCTGTCTGTCTGTCTGTCTGTCTGTTTGTAACGCATAGACTCCGAAACTACTGGACCGATTTTCATGGAGTTTTTTTTAATGGGTAGGGAATTTTCCGGGGGTGGTTTTAGGCTATCATTATATCGAATTAGGGGTAGGGAACCCCCCTTTTTGGGGGTTATCAATTACCCCATAGCAAAGCATTGGAAAACAGGATCTAACTCGCTTTATGAAAAATATATTTATCAAATCTTTAAAATGAAAAATAAAAACTCTTCCTCCCTCTAATAATTCGACATTTGAAAAGATTTTTCCGCTCTGCGCCCCCCCCCCTAAAATTTTATTTTTTTTATTTTTCATTCGATTTTAATAAAATTTAAAATGTGGCTTTCTTAGGGTGTAAATAATTGAAAAATGGTATTTTAGACCCCAGAAAGTTCAATCACCCCCCTGCCCCCCCCCCCTGAAATTTATTTTTCATTCGATTTTAATAAAATTTAAAATGTTGCTTTCTTAGGGTGTAAATAATTGAAAAATGGTATTTTAGACATCAGAAAGTTCAATCACCCCCCTCACCCCCCTGAAATTTATTTTTCATTCGATTTTAATAAAATTTAAAATGACGCTTTCTTAGGGTGTAAATAATTGAAAAATGGTATTTTAGACCCCAGAAAGTTCAATCACCCCCCTGCCCCCCCCTGAAATTTATTTTTCATTCGATTTTAATAAAATTTAAAATGACGCTTTCTTAGGGTGTAAATAATTGAAAAATGGTATTTTAGACCCCAGAAAGTTCAATCACCCCCCCTGCCCCCCCTGAAATTTATTTTTCATTCGATTTTAATAAAATTTAAAATGTTGCTTTCTTAGGGTGTAAATAATTGAAAAATGGTATTTTAGACCCCAGAAAGTTCAATCACCCCCCTGACCCCCCCTGAAATTTATTTTTCATTCGATTTTAATAAAATTTAAAATGACGCTTTCTTAGGGTGTAAATAATTGAAAAATGGTATTTTAGACATCAGAAAGTTCAATCACCCCCCTGCCCCCCCTGAAATTTATTTTTCATTCGATTTTAATAAAATTTAAAATGTCGCTTTCTTAGGGTGTAAATAATTGAAAAATGGTATTTTAGACCTCAGAAAGTTCAATCACCCCCCTGACCCCCCTAAAATTTATTTTTCATTCGATTTTAATAAAATTTAAAATGACGCTTTCTTAGGGTGTAAATAATTGAAAAATGGTATTTTAGACATCAGAAAGTTCAATCACCCCCCTGACCCCCCTAAAATTTATTTTTCATTCGATTTTAATAAAATTTAAAATGTGGCTTTCTTAGGGTGTAAATAATTGAAAAATGGTATTTTAGACCTCAGAAAGTCCAATCACCCCCCTGCCCCCCCCTAAAATTTATTTTTCATTCGATTTTAATAAAATTTAAAATGTGGCTTTCTTAGGGTGTAAATAATTGAAAAATGGTATTTTAGACCTCAGAAAGTCCAATCACCCCCCCTGCCCCCCCCTAAAATTTATTTTTCATTCGATTTTAATAAAATTTAAAATGTGGCTTTCTTAGGGTGTAAATAATTGAAAAATGGTATTTTAGACCTCAGAAAGTCCAATCACCCCCCCTGCCCCCCCCCTAAAATTTATTTTTCATTCGATTTTAATAAAATTTAAAATGTGGCTTTCTTAGGGTGTAAATAATTGAAAAATGGTATTTTAGACCTCAGAAAGTTCAATCACCCCCCTGCCCCCCCCCTAAAATTTATTTTTCATTCGATTTTAATAAAATTTAAAATGTGGCTTTCTTAGGGTGTAAATAATTGAAAAATGGTATTTTAGACCTCAGAAAGTTCAATCACCCCCCTGACCCCCCCCTAAAATTTATTTTTCATTCGATTTTAATAAAATTTAAAATGTGGCTTTCTTAGGGTGTAAATAATTGAAAAATGGTATTTTAGACCTCAGAAAGTCCAATCACCCCCCCCCTGCCCTCCCCTAAAATTTATTTTTCATTCGATTTTAATAAAATTTAAAATGTGGCTTTCTTAGGGTGTAAATAATTGAAAAATGGTATTTTAGACCTCAGAAAGTCCAATCACCCCCCTGCCCCCCCCCCTAAAATTTATTTTTCATTCGATTTTAATAAAATTTAAAATGTGGCTTTCTTAGGGTGTAAATAATTGAAAAATGGTATTTTAGACCTCAGAAAGTCCAATCACCCCCTGCCCCCCCCCCCCCTCCCCCTAAAATTTATTTTTCATTCGATTTTAATAAAATTTAAAATGTGTCTTTCTTAGGGTGTAAATAATTGAAAAATAGTATTTTAGACCTCAGAAAGTCCAATCACCCCCCTGACCCCCCTAAAATTTATTTTTCATTCGATTTTAATAAAATTTAAAATGACGCTTTCTTAGGGTGTAAATAATTGAAAAATATATGAATCAAATATTTAAAATAAAAAATAAAAACTCTTCCTCATAATTAATTAAAATACATTTATCTGGACAACTCTTAGTCATATCCCGAGACGCCGCCCGCCAGGGCTAGCGGGGTAGGGTTGCCGAAGGCAACCCTACCGCAGCTAGTAGTCTACTAAAAATTATTTTAATGCTTTATTAATTTGTGGAATAAAAAAAAAAATATATTTATTTTCTTTAATTCATTCTGAGAAACAATGGATGACGTCATTCTCCAAATCGGTCTCGATTGCTTAGAAACAAGTTATTGACATGGTTATTGAAATACGAGATGTCATCAAAGTTTGTCAAGATAAATAATCATATACGTATAATCAAATTGCCATATCAAATAAAAAGTTTTTTCTATATTCCATCAAAAAATGAATTATTTATTTTTGAAAATTTAATTTTTTTTCTTTAAATAGTTATATATTTTAATTATAATAAAAAAGAATTATTAATGAATAATATTGGCGGAATCCCTTGATCCTTGGCGGGATAAGCTAACAACAAGAAAGGCTTTGACCAATCAGAAGCCGAGAAAATTCTTACGTCACTCAGCAAGCAGTATTTCAGTCTCGTCCACATCTCGTTTATTAGTTGTTTTTGAGACAGTTAAGAGTTAATATTGTGTTAGTGTTTGTGATTGTGTGTATATCAAGACAACTCTCATTTCATCTCTTCTCATTAAATAGTGAGTAAAATTTAAATTATTTATTTTTCTGGACCATTTATTATAAAAATACAAGTATATTATACGTGTTAATAGAATTTAAAATAAAGGTTAATTAGTTCATAAGAATCACCAGAGTACGGTTCTTTATTAAATTTACTCTTTACCCTTCTTGTGCTCTTTGAAATGCTCAGAATGTTTAAGAATCTATTAAAATTTACACAAAAGAAGAAAATGGACTTGAATCTTTCATAATAAATGGACCATGTTTAATTAAAATAATAATATTTGCACAAATTTTATAGAAGGTGGTTCGTAAAAACTTTTGCAGTTTTGTTTCTTCCGAAATCATATCTTATTGCTTTTATTTTTTTATTATTAGCCCCCTAAAATTTTATTGCTCTTATCCAATTGCTCTTATCAAATTATTATTTTAAAATTGTTTTCCTCTTTTGTGACATTTACAATATATTAATAAATTCCGCAGACAGAGGGGCTAGGGGGGCTATCTCCCCGGGGCCTCCGAGGGGGCCCGGGCTCTTTACGCTCAAACCGTAAAATTATAATTCAAAAAATCATTTTCTTGAAATTTTTTTTTCTGAAGGGGCCCGTGCCCTTTAAGCTCAAATCTTAAAATTATAATTTTGTCCGGTTTGGCATCCGGATCTGAGAAATGTCCGGATTGAACTGAAAACGTGTTAAGAAATTGACAAGAAACCAACCGGTAAATGGGATTTAGAGTTGATTCTTGATAAATAATTAATCAATATAAAATTAAATAATTGGAAAAACACTTCGTGATATATTTAAATTTGTTTATTGGTATAAATACTTGGACTATCTCGGCATTCACGCTTATAACCAAGTGTAATAAGTTTAATTTTTAAATTTTCCTATATCAACAAGTGTTTTTCTATTTAACCAATTTTTTTTTCATTAATTTGTTACTGATAATGTTTCAAACTCAATTAATATTAATGTTTTTTTTATTTATTTACTTATTACAATTTTGATTCTTTTGTTTTGTAAAAAAAAAAAAAAAAGCTAAAAATAGCTAGTCATAAAAAGGCAAATCCTTTTATGATATAAAGAATAAAAACCACTTCCAATTAAAAGTCTTTTTTCTAAAAATGCTAATATTTGATAGCAAAGACAGATTTAAGCAGGTGCTTTGTGAATTCAAAAAAATATTTTTATAAAGCTTTAGGCCGAACACATACAGAAACAGACCCGACATTTTATCCCAGACACTTTGGTACGGTTTAATCAACATTGTTTAAATCAGTGGTTTGCAAACTTTATGTTACAACGCCTCCTTTAAAAATATATAATCATATGACACATGGGCGTAGCCAGACTTCTTGTTGGGGGGGGGCCAACCCCTCGTTAGGGCGAAAGAGGAGGGGTTTGCAATTAATATACACATAGAGTATTAGGCTAATTATTTATTTAAATAAAAAAAAAAAAATTAAATTAATGTAGTGAATTGGGGTGTTAAAAAAAATTCCAATGGGAAAAATATATATATATATATTTTTTTAATTTTTAGGACCAGCCAGGGGGGGGGCAACGGCTCCCCCTGCCTCCCCCTGGCTACGCCCATGATATGACATAAATTTGAACACTCACCAGAACTGTCGATATTAGTGGAATGGATAAAAGGTCAAATCAGTCCACAAAATATAAATAAAAAATTTTTTTTTGACCCGCAAGGTCTGAGTTCTAGAAATTGATTGAATAATAAATATATAAAAAAATTTTTATTTATATATTTTGTTGGACTGATTTTACCTTTTATCCATTCCAATAATCATATGACGCCTCCCCCTCCACCCCCATTTTGTAAAATAATACAAAAACAAAAATTTTTAATGCTAAAAAATATAAATTTATATTAAAGCGGAGTAAAAAAAATTCAGTCATATGCAGCCGAAATTATTGTGACGTTTCGGCCTTCTTAAGAGCCGGAGGCGAGAATAAATGAAATTTTAATTTTGAATGAAAAATGACAATTTTAATTTTGAAATTAAAATTTCATTTACTCTCGCCTCCGAACCTGAAGATGGCGGCCTACACTAGTGGCCTAAACGTCTCAATAAAAGAAATAATTTTGGCTGAGTTTGAAAAATTGCTCGCTGTGGCTAATATTCGCGCCTCCCCTAAACTAGTCCGCGTCTCCCTAGGGAGGAGTACAGTTTGGAAAACTCTGGTTTAAATCATAATTAGTAGTGGATGGCTTATTTATTTAAAATTATGTTGATTAAAAGTGTCTGCGACGATTTCCTGGTGGGGGCGTAGAGGGGCGCTCGCCCCCCCCCTCACCCCAGGCGCAACAAGCCTTTCCGTCTTTTTACCTAAATCTCTGGCTTTTTTTCCCGGAATCTCTAGCTTTTTCCCAAAATCTCCGGCTTTTTTTTTTGAAATTTCATAATTAATTCATTTTTTATCACAAATCTGGAGAAAATTTACAAAAAAAATGCTCGAACGAGATTCGAATACTTAAAAAAAAAAGGTCAAATGACATTCTATACGAATGTAGGCTACTTAAAGCCTACTTAAAAAAAAAAACTCGAACAAAAAACGGCGCCCCAGTTGAGCTTTGCCTCCCCCCGTCCTCAAAGGCTACTTACGCCGCTGTTAATTAAGCTTGTAGAGTGTGTATTGTGTATGGTTTTAAAGTTGAGCGCTTCGAAGCTCCAGATTACCTTTAGCCTTATTTCTAAAATCTCCCACCAGATAGCAGCTGTAATCAAGAACGCCTGTTACTTGATTAAAAGATAACCAAAACAACAGCTCTGTTGTGAGTTTGCATATCTCTTAGGATTAGTGAATTTCAATTTACTGAAAAACTCGATGGTAATGAAATTGGATGATGCATTTTCGTCTTGCATCCCAAATAGGCTTATCATTTATTTAGAAAATTAAATTATTTCATTGGATTAGAGAAATATTTTTCCCAGCTATGATGAAAGCTCTAGAATTTGTATTAATTTTTGACAGCACTTTTGACAGCATTTTCTCGTCTACAAAATATAATAAATAAATCTAGAATTTGTTCTCTCTATTGCAATAGTATTGAGACTAAAACCTGGGAGTTAGGCAGCCCAAATGGCAATAAACTTTTTTTTCTGAGTAAAACTTTGAGATAATTTATTTTTATTTCGATATATCTTGAAATTTATATTAAAAAGATAAATTTGTATTGTTAAAAAGGGTCGTTCGGCCTATTGTCTGCTTTCAAATAGGTATTTCTCAGACAGACAAGCTGTCATTTGGGTAGCCTAGGTTGCTAAGGTATGTCCTCTTAAAATTGCGATGTCTTCTTTATCATCCTAGTCAGTCCTAAAGATTGTTTCTTTTATCACACATTCGGCCCAGCTACGCGATTTGATAATATCTGCACGCATATATATTTTCGATAAAAAAGGAAATATATATAAAAAAAATATATTTTTAGTGCTTTATTAAAATTTACTGGTACATTAATATTCTATATATACTTAACATTTCGATGATTGAATATATATAAATATTGAATATATATAAATAATATATTTATAATCCTATGGACGGAAAATTCTTTATTTAAGAATATTATTAAAAAAATTATATTTATTATTAATTATGTATAGTAGAAAGATAATAAAGTTAATGTAAATAAATTCCAATGGTTATCGAAACGTCAAGTTTTCAAATGTGTTATAATTGACATAAATTTATATAATTTATTGAATATATATTTTGATTTTTTTTTTAATTCAGTGCAACTTTACGAAATTTTTTATTGTTATATATAATATATATTATTAATATATTTTCGTATAAATTCGTTTTAAGAATGTAATTTATTTATTATACTTAAAATAGTTTGTTAGTAGTATAAAAATGTTATGAATTTATGAAAGAGTTGAAGAGAAATTTGAGCTTTTTCTAAAACCCACATAAAATTTTGCTTAAACATAAACATATAGATTCTATACTCAAAGTAACAAATAAAAATAAATTATAGTTAATTAATTTAATTTCATCTTAATCCTTGAGAAACAAGTTTTATTTTTAAAATCATTAGGGACAAGGCAATCAGTCTAGTGACCTGAAATATTTTCTAGGGATCCTGTTTAATTTTCATAGAAATCCTATTTTAACATTTTAAGAGGGATGAAATTAATAAAATAAATCCATGTTCAATACAATATCGATACTAAGAAAATTTAAAAGGTCATAAAGGACAAAATAGCAAAAATGAGTTATATATACAGATATATAGCTTTTTGAGCTTTACAAAACAGTCTAATTAAAATTGAATTTCTCAAAAAAGTGTTTTTTTACGCTATTAAGTTTTTTATAGATATTTGAGAAATCATAGGAATTTATTAGAGTATAGTGTTTTTCAACCTAATACCTTGAGCAAATTTGTCAAAAAGGATTAAAAATTCTGAAAAATGTCTAAATAGTACTAGTACTAAAATAATCAAAAAAGTTATGAGGAAATTTTTTTTTTTTTTTTCATTTTTTGGCTTTCCTGAAAAGTAGCATTTTGCCCTTTACGCCCTTTTAATTTCCAATATATAACAATATAATTCCTATAATATAATGGAACTTCCTAGTAACAATATGGACTTGTAGCTGCCGCAACCTTTGTTTCATCTTTATAGGTGGCATATGCTAAGTTTTGGAATACCTTAGCGTTAGAGATTTAAAAAAAAAAAAAAAAATTAATTTCCATAATAGTATAAGAAAAGTTTATCAGACCATTTTTCTCAAAATTGAATCTTGGCTCAGAAAAAACTTTCCTAATCGCGATGACAATTCTGATCAAAGCAACACCCCTTAAATAAATGTAGAGGGAGATTCTGATAAACTCACAGTTTTCAGTTCTCGGATTTTTAAGCTACCAATATTTTTATTCAGTCTTAGATTCTTTATGGCCATGTGAGAAACATCACATCTTTTAGTCAGCAAAGGAGCTCTTTCAGTTGATCAGAATTTGAAGTAATCTAAGTTTTGATTTCGTTTCCAATATTTCCATATTTGGGTGTGAAGAGAGTTCATAAGATGTTTCGACAAATTATTCTATGAAGGAGAAAAGAATTAAGGTGAGCCTCTCGGAGTGCTAAATTTGGGAGATTCCAGCGGCCACAGTTTTGAAGCTATCGACTTCAAATTTTTTTAAAATTAAAGTTATTTAAAATATCTACAACTTATAGAAGCCCTTTTTTTGATTTTCGAAAAAATAAAAATTTTTTTTTAGATTAATCGCATTAAATAAAAGATATATTTTTTTTAAATTGGCTCTATATCTTATAGATAATTAAATTAGTAATCATTGTGTTAAAAAATAATTAATTTTTTACCCTTAATTAATTAGCTGGAATCTTTCAAATGAAAATGAATAAATCCCTTGTTTCCCAATGGAAAAAAACTAACGCCATCTCTTGCCGCCTAGAGTAACTCGGTACTGAATCGTCTTCTAACTGTTTTTCGAGGCGCGCACCTTAAAATGTCAAAGTTGTCGAAACAAAATAAAATTGCCTTTTGTCTTGTCTATATATCAAAATTTATTAGAGTCGAATATGATCTGGTTTTGCTTCTGGAGGATTAATTATTTATTCTACTACGTAAGCTTAAATAAATATAATATATTTATATTACAATATTTAAATTAAAATTCTTCATTATCATAAAAATCAAAAATGTATAAGTTAAAAAGCAATATTAAACTCAAAATAATTCATTTAAAATTATATTAATTATGAAAATTTCACTAATAATTATACTTTTATATTTTTAATTGTCCAAATTAATTAGTGGAATATATAGTCTACTATAAATTTCTATGTATAAGAAGCAATCGTTGATAAATTGTAAATATGTAACACTACAATATTGAACAAAAATCTTATTTATCAATATTGTTATTTTGATTGTATTGCCACAAATACCCCAAAATTAGTGTTTGGGCGCGTAAAATAAAAAAATTAAATTATGAGTTATGAAAATGAAACATATTACGGACATATATTTATATCATATATATCATTATATAAGTATGTATTTATGATATGACAAAAGTTAACATCAGTACCATTCAGGATTTATATTCCGTAAAATATTAATATATAGATATTGAAATAGTCTCAAGTTTTTTTTTTTTGTTATTTTTTTTTTTTTTTTGTTATATATGTACATTATTTTATTAATTTATCACATTTAAGCATGAAATCTAATATAAAATTAAAACTTATTCACAACACATAAAAATAATTAAATTTAGTATAAAGTGAATTAGCTCCTCATGAATAAAAATACAGTACATTTCTACTTTTTAAATAAAATTCAAATTGTTGGCTGATAGTTTTTTAAAAGAAAAAGGAGCTTGATATATTAATTTTTTCACTGGAAATACGAAATATCATAAAATGTAAGAAAAATGAAGAAAAGTAGAGAAGCGAAATCTAGACGTGCGGTTAGTAGAGCACCTGAAAAATAATAAAACTATTATAATAATTATTTTTATTAATTAAGTAATGTTAGTAGTCTAATAATAAGTCTGGTCGTCCACTGGACTCGTAAACACGCGACCGCTACAAGCGCGACAACAGGCATATACATGCTACAGATCCCAAACAGTGGCGTAACTAGGTGGGGGCGAAGGGGGGCGCTTGCCCCCTCCGCCCCAGGCGCTTCAAGCCTTTAGCGCCTCTCGATACCGACATAGGCGCCCTAGGGCATCTAAGATATAGCCCAGGGACGGTGATTTTATCATATTCTTTCGATAGATTGTCCAAAAAATTGATAGATTTCTTTAAAATTATATTACAATTTAAAAACGGCGCCCTAGTTGAACTTCGCCCCCTCCGCCCTCAAAGGCTAGTTACGCCGCTGATCCCAAAGTGTGTGAATCAATTGAAGTTTTTTTTTTTTTTTTTTTAAAACATTCACACTTTTTTTCCCATTCACGCTCCATTCACACACACATTCACACAGTCCTCTCGGCAACCTAGGCCATATAAGACTTTTTACGATAACCGTTATTATACAAATATATTTATTAGGGTCCAGGCATTCTTATTTAAGCCATTTGGTATCCAAATGGCTTAAATAAAATCATCGGACTGCCTGGGGTCCGAACCCGCGACGTTTGGTATACGAGGTTAGCACGCCAACCTCTACGCCAAGCCCCGAGGGCAATCAATTGAAGTTCGTTCACTAAAAGCGTGCGACAACGCGCTACAGAACCCAAATAAATGGGATCTGTTGAGCGTTGTCCTTTGTTTTTCCAACTTAAAATACTCTCACCGGCAAAAAAAAACCGCAACAATTTGTTACTTCTTAATAAAATTGATGCAATTAAATAAAACAAAGAGAAAAATGTTGAAATTCAATTTGTGAGACAAAATAAGATTAAATAGAACTCGAAGAGCCGCACTTACTTAATCAATCTTTGTTTGTTCGGTGAGTGTGTAATTAAATGAATTTTCATAAAATTTTTTTAATTTTTTATTAATTGTTTCATGGATGCTTTGCAAATATCAGTTTCGATTTTTCATCATCGTCAGGACCTTTAAAAATAAAAATATGTGTAATTTATTTTATATTCAACACTTATTCTCTTATAGTCGACATTACAATTTTTTGTTATATATGGAGCCTGTTACGCATTACTGTGTCAAGCGCCAAAAAAATTAAGCACGGAATATTGTTTCAAATGCTATAATTAATAGTATTTTTTATGAAATATGTCCTAAAAAAATTTATATTTAATGTTACTTGCACAATTGACAAAAAAAATTATATATAATCCAATGAAAACAAAAAACTTTAATATTGAGTGATTTGATGAAGTAACTGCGGCTCTTCGAGGTCTATTTAAAATAACCTTCATCCCAGAATATAAAGAATTTTAAAATAAGAATATTTGAAAATTTAGCGAAAATAAAAAAATTTCGGCATTTTTATCTTGGAATGATAGACAGGAAGAGAGGTTGTCAGCCAAAAGGAGAGCCTCTATTGAATAAAAATCTCCACTTAGAAGACGTTCCAGTGGACGACCAGCCTAATTAATTTAAATAATTGACAATTTATATTAACAGCACTATTCTGAATAATGTTATGAAGAGGTATTTATTTTTAAATTAATTTTTGGAACACGTTTATCATCAATTTATTGTAAAAATACGATTTAAATAAGTGTTAAATGAATTTAAAAAAATTGTCAAGTTCGCTGCATGGATGGGCAAAATCCTTTAAATTAACATTCCGATCCCCAGATCCGGGCAATTCGGTTAACCCGGCACGATTTAAAAAAAGAATTGCTGCTCCGATCCGGAAATTCGGTCCCACTCGGAAATCCGATTTATTGGAATAGTTTCTAATAAAAATTAAAATCTAGTTCTTCGGTCGAATTTGAACATTTTTAGGCGTTGGGATGAAAGATATACAAAAATCTGGTGTGATGGTCGCACAGCACTCTCTTACTTTCTGTAATTGAAAGTTGTGTCTGTGCTTGTCTGAGCAGATTTTTTGGGCCTACGTATAGCTATTTATTTTCCACCAGTAGGTCCTACTTTTCATAAAATGATATAAAATTTATAAACATGGGAAATTATATAGACACAGACCAATTTGCGGGACTCTCTTTTTTGGACTCAGGGGACAAGATGTATTTCCAACAAAATCTCGACATCGAATTGTTGACATGAATCCAATACTTTCTATCTTTATACAGTAGTAGCCTATATTAAGTCAACATATATATAATATATAGGTAAGAGAAAGTAAAAATTATTATTCTTAAACAACCAAAAGGATATATTTATTAAAAAGTAAAAGGTTTTAAATGATTGGTTGGGTCTCCTTTGAAAAGAAACACAAAAAAAATTCAGGATTTCTGATCCTTCGAAAAGATGGCTAAAAGTATTTATATTTTTAATAAATAATTAATAATGTGGCCTATAATTAAAAACTCCTATAATAATAATAATAATACAAACCACAAAAGCTTTAATAAGCATATTCGTGACATTGTTGAAAGTTTATTAAAAGTAAAAGGAGGAATAAGAAAAAATTAATAAAAAATCTGGTGTGAGTGTCGCACAGCACACAACTTTCTCTTACGTTCGGTAATCGAAAGTTGTGTACTGTGCTTGTCACACCAGATTTTTTGTGTCGACATATGTTTAGTTTCCGACAATATGGTACATTCGAATTTCAAGATGTAAAATTTATAAACAGAAAAATATTTATATTTTATTACCATTTCTCTTATCTTTGCTATGAAGTACAAGAGTAAAGTGTCATTCATAATATTTCAATGCCAAAATCAGAATATAGATAGAGAATATAGAATATAAGAGCATCTAAAAAAATATTGATTTTTCAATTTTCAAAATCGTTGGAGCGAATTTTGAGAAAATCAAAAAAAAAAAAAAAAAAAAACTGAAAAAGTGCATCAGTAAAGTACTAGTACTCTTTGGCCGATTTTGATTAAAAGCTTATTTTTACGCCTCAGGGGAGTGCCTAATTTAAATATACCTTCTATATAATTTCAACTTCGTAGTTCAATTCCTTCTTTAAATTGAACACACACACAGATAGACAGACAGACACAGACAGACAGACCAATTTATGCAACCCACTTTTTCACTCAGGGAACCTCAAAACGTGTATATCCATCAAAAACTCGACATCGAATTTTCGACATGAATTCAATACTTTTTCTCTGTATATATTAACATATATAAGAGAAAGTAAAAAATAAGCAGTGAATTTTTTTGTTTTGAAGATAATTCAAAATTATCGAAATAGTCTAAATATAATATATGTAGTAATAATAATGTTTTTTTTTTTTTTATCGAAAGAAAATGAATAGAGTTAATTAATATTACAAATATCAAAGGCCTATTAAAAAATGTTCAAACTACTCCCCCTCCGTCTACATGTTTGTTCCCTCCCTTCTCTATAAAATCAATAAGCAAGCTCTACTGCTAAGAATATATTACAAAATAAAGATATAAGTAAAAAATGACATTGTAAATAAGATAAAAGAAAAAATTCAATATTTTATTAAAGAACCATTTTTCATATTTAAGCCATTTTCTTTTATTACTCACTAAAGACCAGATTGTTGATTTATTTCTATGATAACTCACCTAACCTAACAAAGAAAGGATCATAAAATTGTTATAGATATTTTATGCGGTTTTTTTACCTAAGCAATTTTAAGCTTTCTATTATAACCAATGATTCTTTTAAGGATTCATTTTTCCACTCTAAACAATAACAAATCACAGTTTCCTAATCACAAACTCTTGACATGGTAATGCTTTCCGCGTGGCTCGCGTTATTTATAGGCGTTTGCTTTGTTGTGTCACGCGAGGCCTGACGCTCCATCGGCCATCGCCATTGGGCCGGGTGCATTGGTGACGTCATTGTCTGTGCGTGCCGCTGATTGGCTACGACCTTATCAATCTCTCCTGGCCAGTGGGCATTTATCCTTTTTAAAAATAAACGATAATAATTTACTAGTGGATACTTTGTATTTTGAAATAGGTGAATATAGTTGCGAAATTCGATTTAAAAGATCTCATAAATTGGAAACATATACATTAAAAAGGTAGAAATATGGAGTTAAAAGCACATATTATCTGATGCTTGATAACTTTAAACACAAGGAGTAAAAGAAAAACTTCATTTATTGCTCTGTACAACAAAAGGTTTTCTTCCACAAGAAATCTACTTTGTTTGCTGTTAATGTTAATTTTAACTTTGAAAACGGCTACCAATTAATTACTAATTCAAACCTTCAAGACATAGGATTAAAAATTTTTAATTTGTTGAATGTTTGAGAGAGTAATTTTCTATTTATTCTCTTTTCAAGAGCTTAAAATACATAATTTGTAAAAAAAATGAAGTTTTCTTAATATTTAAACAAAAACAATGTATAGCTGAGAAGTTATATTAATAAGAAGGTAAAAGCCAAACATGGAACCGAAACGTCAGCTGCTTGAATTAAATGAATAAAGAAATAACCTTAGTTTCATCTTTCATTTCCACCTTCTTCTTATTATTTAAAATCACTTTTAGAATTCTTACTTACTTACATATGAGGCCATCAGCGCCAGAACGGCCTAACCCACATTTCACTTTCTTGGAATTACAGAGTAGTACAGTACTTCTCATGATCTAATAGTACAGTACTGTTCATGATACAGTAGTACAGTACTGCTCTGGAATTCACGATTTAATAGATACTAAGGCATAAAACAAAAAGTGGGTGAAATGTTAGGTCGTTCTGGCGCTGATTGCCTCATATGTAATTTGAAATCTTTCTTTAAAACAAGCTCTTGAATGATGATAATGAAGAGCTAATGATAGTCATCTAATGATTAAATTTGAATATGAATTACCTTCCAAAATCACAAATATTTTCATCTAAGACTCAGGCATTAGCGTAAATTAATTATATATGAATATACTATAGCTCTATGATTTTAAGAAATCGCGTGCCATGTTATCTTAGATTTCGTTCTACATTAAATTTGAAATATGGAGCTTCTAGAACGGTAATGACTTCAAAATTGCACTGCATTTCTCGATAGATGAAACTATTAATTATACGGAGGGGAGATTCAAGATAATTTTTATAAAATATAATTTCAATTTTATTTTTTACTTTTATTCATTATTTAAAAAAAAATTCTTCTTTGCAGTGTTCTTAAACTTTAATTTTTTTATGAATACATTTAAATAAATTAAATAATATAAAAATAGTTAGCTGTATGGATATATTTTTCATATAAATATAAAATACTAACAGAAAGAAATAATTTTTATCTTGACTCATAAAACTTAATAAATTGCCTGAATAGTAGAATTATGTTTTTTATATTCACGAAAGCAAGACATTTAAAAAAATAAAAATCTTATAATTATTTAAAAAAAAATGTATTCATATAAATTTTTATATATTTAAATTTTATTCAATATTAAAAAGTTTTTACTAAATATCGAGAGTAATAATTCTCTAATTAGAAATATACTTGAGTACAATACAATAATATCTAACTCAAAGTAGTTTAGGTTGAAAAAAAAGACAATACTGACCATTACATTCTTCATCTTCTTCATTGTAGCCCTGCTTGCAGATGCATAATCTTCCTTTCAGTCCTGTGCCAGTATGTGTTACATTGTGCAAGATGCACTCTGCACCCTCGACACATTCCGTATCTTCGTTACAGGGGAAGCCAGGACCTGGACGAAAAACTCTCATTATTGCAAGGATTTAGAATAAAATTGTTTTAATGCATGCACTGTGTAGTGCATAAATAAGTTCGTGCGTTTTTGTTTGCTGGAAGATATATAATGTACATAGTAAATGAAATATATAAGCAATGATGATCCAATTAGAGAGCCTGGAGAAAATAAACCAGCGTTTGATTTCAACAATTAATTAATTTATTCAGTCCTCAGTGCAAAATATACAAATATTCTTCTTCTCAGTATTGCAAATGCAAATGCATTTATAAAATAGGGATCGAAAAGTCTTTTTTTTTTTCTTTCTAGAAAAAAAGAAAAAAAAAGAAGGATCGAAAAGTCATCCGGTATGTAGTGAAGTCAATATCGGGGCTTGGTGTAGAGGTTAGCGTGCTAACCTCGTATACCAAACGTCGCGGGTTCGGACCCCAGGCAGTCCGATGATTTTATTTAAGCCAATTGGATACCAAATGGCTTAAATAAGAATGCCTGGACCCCATATATGTATATTAATCAATAACGGATATCGTAAAAAGTCTTATATGGCCTGAGTTGCCGAAAAGACTGTGTGAATGGGAGTGTGAATGAGAAAAAAGTGAGTGTTTAAAAAAAAAAAGTCAATATATACGGCACACAGAAGACGTATTTATTAATAGTTGATATCTTTCTTGAGTTTAATGACTGTAGATATTCAATTAGATGAAAAGGACGGGATCCTTCCCGGGAAACAGCAGCCAGTTGAAATAAAAAACTATATATTCTATTGATGACGTTTCGATAGCTAGTTGCACTCCTCTTCAGGGCCCGCAGAATTGTCAAAAATAAGTACAGGTGGTGTGACATTGCATATTATTATCATGTTTAAACATGTTTGTATTATTTTGTATCGTTATAAATATATTTTGTATCGTTATAAAATAATACAAACATGTTTAAACATGATAATAATATGCAATGTCAGACCACCTGTATTTATTTTTGACAATTCTGCGTGCCGTGAAGATGAGTGCGACTAGCTCTTGAAACGTCATCAACAGAATATAAAGCTTTTTATTTCAACTGGCTGCACTCCCTTCATTTTGTTCTAATTTAATAATAATTTTTATTAATAAGTTACCATTGAAGTATATTTTCGGCCACTTTCAGTATGAAATATATTTGCGGAATAAATTATTTAATTGTAGAATTTAATTCATTTTCACCAACACATCTAATTGATAGGTAATTCAAAAGACCTATTTATTAAAGGAATTTTTGTATAATGAGTTTGCTATTTGGGTTCCAGCAAGCAAAATACTTCCGATGAAATAAGTATACAAATGCAGGAATATTGAGTATTACTTAAAATTTAAAGGGTCTTAAAAATTGCAAACCCCTTAGGGTCCTTAATGCCTAAATCCACCAATTATAAAGCAGGGGTGGAAATCTTTTTGAAAGTAATATGCAATGAAGATTTTTATAAGCCATAGAGCGCCAGGATTAGTTAGGCCTATAAAGAGATCATGTAATTTTTTTCAAATTTACATATTTAATGTCATTATTTTAAACATTAACTTTTTATTTGTACAGTAGTAAAACAGATAGAAATAAAATTATTGTTCTTAAGGTGCGCGTCTCGAAAAACCGTTAGAAGACGATTCAGTTCCGAGTTACTACTCTAGGCGGCAAGAGATGGCGTTAGTTTTTCCCATAGGGAAACAAGGGGTTTATTCCATTTCATTTGATAGAATCCAGCTAAATAATGAAGAGTAAAAAATTAATTATTTTTAACACAATGATTACTGATTATATATATATATATAAGATATAGAGCGAATTTTTTAAAAATATCTTTTATTTAATGCAATCTAATGAAATCTAAAAAAGAATTTTATTTTTTCGAAAATCAAAAAAGGGCTTCTCCCAAAATTAGCGCCCCAAGACGCTCACCTTAATAATCTAATTTAGGGATGGGGACTAAATGGCCTCAGATGACAAAAAATGCTTTATTCGAAAAAAATTTCTAAGGTTGAACACATACTAATTGAGAAAAAACGTTTTCGGGCAAAACGTTTTGTCCAAGAGCAAAACGTTTTGCTCAATGCCAATCTTCTATAGGCCTTCCCTTTTTATTTTTCAAGATTTCATTTCTAGAAATTTTTCTCCTGGCAAATTATGATTGTTTTTTTTTTTAACTTTGGTAACTAACTCCCTATATAATAGAGCCACGGCTGGATATAAAAACGTGGGAAATATAGAAATGCTCGACCCATCAAGAGAAATGCAGGAATTTTTTCTTAGATATTTTTCCAATAAGAAATGTTGTTTGTTAAAGTATTGGAAGTTAATTTAGTTGCCTATCTACAGGCGCAATTGAATCTCTAATTTTTTACTTTCTCTTATTCTCTTATTTAAATATTTTTGACCTATAACCATAAAATATTTCAAAGAATTTTTCCTGGAGTAATAATTGAAATTATATAATTAGTTAATATGATTTCTTTGAAGAATACTTTTTACCTTTGAGACGACGACAGCAATTCTTTTATCTAGGAAAATGTTTAAGATGTGTTGAAGAAAAATAACTAAAAAACATCGAGATATATTTATAGAAATTTAATAACAGAAGGCCACTTCATTCACTAGCAAAAATAAAAAGATAGTTTACTCAGCAGCCTTTAAAATGTGTCTAAATCATGCAAATAAAATTTAAGTATTTTATAATAAACCAAATTAAAAAAAGTGGATTAAAAAATGTTAAATCTATACTATACATAAAAACTATATATAAAAAAGCGCTAAGCAAACACACCTGTGTTTGTATGCAGTCAGTGAACACTTTTTTATTTCTTTCCTTTGTTTCTTAAACAGATTTTAATGAAATTCAAAATAAAGCTGCACAATTACATAAATAATAAATAAAGTAAATTTTGATTTAATTTGAACAGTATTTGGGGGATTTTTATTTGTTATAAGTGGGAGTATATATTTCTTAATTAAAAAAGAAAAAAAAAAACTGAAATTGAAAAAAATTCGCGAAATTTGTTTAAGGGAAGGCCGTAGGCAGGCGCAAGATTCGTCGAGTTATTTCATAATGTCACTTAAAGAGCAACTCTTTATATAAAATTAAATTATCAATTTTAATTAGGCCTAATTAAAATTTTTCGGCCGCTGAAATTGATATCTCCATGATTCCAAAAAAAAAAGTAATTTAGACAAACTGTAATTCTATAATTAACTGGTTGAATTAATTAATAAATGAGTCGTCCATTTTCAAAAGTGTCTAGTTGCCTAGGGAACAACTTTTCAGGAAACGAGAAAAACCTATATTTTATTAAACTCAAGAATTAATTTATGACTGTAAAGTTTATAAAATCTGTAAATAAATTAGAAACACAATTCACAAGGTCTTTGGCCGTATTATTTTCTATATAGCAGTAATAAACTGTTTTAATATTCAACTAAGCAGTTTTGGAAAAGTTTTTTGTAATTAGCTAGTTTTGGAATTGGACCTTTTGAAATTAGCGAGTTTTGGCACTGTAAATGCAAATGGTCAGTTTCAATTAACATAGCAAAACAAAAAAAAATTCCATAAAAATAGGAGGTTACCCAACTATAATCATTATTGAAAAGTGTAGAAATATAAGTCTGCACTATAAAAATGTGCCCCAGTTTTCCAAAATATACAATTTGTGGAAGCTTGTGGGTAGGACTATTTTTCATTGCAATTAGCAAGTTATGGATATGACTTCATGAAAGTCGCCATCTTTATGTTAGCAGGCAAGTAATTTTGGATGAGTATCTGAGTTTGCAACAAGACAGTTTTGGAAATGGAATGAAATGCAACTAGGCCCGGTCTGAATTTGTATTCGATTTTCAGGATTTATTTTAAATAGAATTTAGAAACTTTTTTCCCGGAAAATTATTTTCAGAATATTTCAGTTGTGCAAATAAGAACATGCAATTAAAATCTCAACTTTTCAATCTTTGTCAATTAGGCACTTTTGGAAATGGAGGTATTATTTTATAAATAAAATTTTATATAATCAATAACAGTTAAAAAGATATTTTGGTTTTAGCATATTCAAATAAATTTGATTAAAAAGGGTAAAAATTTGTTTTCCTAGTGGTAGGCATACTGGACTATAAGAAAGTCTAAATTTCGGTTTCTTTAAATCAGCGTAATAGATAATATTTAAATTAAATTATTATTATATATTTTTTAGATTTTTATCATTCTAGATCGCATGATTCGTGAAGAAGGACTTTTTTTCCTCAAATAATCCATCACTTTAAGTCAGTCATCTCTTTTCGGAAGTCGCCATATAAATGTTCATGTTTTACGTCAAAATATTATTTATTTTTGGCGGTTAAGATTATTTTAAGAACAATCCATCATTGATTACAATCTTATTTATCTGAGTTAACAATAGAAGACTGTCATTTCTTCCCTACTCTATTGCTAGTCTTCTCATTGGAATATCTTGGTCGTTCGTTCTGTGCCAAAAATATTTCTAGCAAGGTGTAAGTTAAAAATATAATAACTTATTTACTAAATTATCTAAATAAATAAATATTTCTCTAATATAATTGAGTAATTGATTATTTATTTAAAAGAAGGTTAACGAACTAACAAGTAAGTTCATTCAACTCTTTCCATTTGAGATACTATATACTTATTTAAATAGAAACTAAATATACATTAGACTATGTTCTTTTATAGAATCTTATACCAATTTTACTTTTTATGGCCCTCTTAAAGTTCATATTCAAATAGCAACCTGCTTAGATTTAGATAAGATATTTTTTATTTTGATAATTATTTAAAATACCAGCGGACCTGGAAAGGAGAAAGAACAATAGCCATCTGTATTGTTAAGCATAGCTAAGCAGTACTGAACGTTGGAATAGGTGACCCCCTGGAACAAGACTGCAAAATGCCTATCGAAAGATATCGTTATTTAATTATTTTAAAAAAAGTGCAAGCACATTAGTTCTCGAAAATGGCTCTAACGATTTTTTTCAAATATTAATGGGCCTATATACTATTTCAGGTGCCAATATGAAATTGCGCTAGGTCTTGTCTGAGAAAATTCGGGTACTAGTACTTTACTGATATACTTTTTTTTTCAATTTTTTCAAAATGCGGTCTAACGATTTTGATTTAAATTAATAAATCAATTATTTTTTGGAAAGAAAAAATAATGGGCAAGTTAATACAAGAATTAAACTATTATTTTTTTAATCATAGAAACGCCTGGGAGTTAGACAACCAGTAGCGTGAGCGAATGCAAAGATAAAGAAATAATACCTCCTCATTCACTTCCAGTTGTGCCCTGGTTGGGACTTTGCTATTTTTATTAGGCACTTCTGGTTGCCTAACTACTAGGCGTTCTCATGATTAAAAAGTAAATAAAAAAGATGAGCCTTTCTAAAGCTAAACGACGACGCGATTCGCGCGCTCGGCTCGCGCGGCGCGGGCGGGGGGGGTGTTTACAGAGGGAGGGGGGGGGGGGGGGGTTGGGGTTTTTTTTAAATTTTTATTTATTAATTTTTTTTTTATTTATAAATTAATTTATTAAAAAAAAAAAAAATAATTTAAAAAAAATATTTTTTTTTTTTTTTTTTTTTTTTTTTTAAATTAATTGTCCGAACTAATTGTAATTATAATTGACACTTTTTGACGATACCCAAAAGAAATTAGGACTCTCTTAAGAGAAAAAAAAAACTGATAGACCTAATCTTGCTTTATATAGGCCTGCCTAAATAAAATAATTGGCCCTGGCACTTTGCATTTAAATAAAAATTGAAAAAACGACTAGCTGCGTTGCTCATTTGAGATTTCCTGAACCTTAAATAAATCATATTATCAGCTATACACCTCAATTAAAAATAAAATAATTAGAATTTTTAAATTCTAAACAGGCGAAATACAGAGAAGGAAATAACGAGCGGTGAATAAATTGTCATTGAGATTGTGTATTAGTAGATTTCTTTGTGAGACTCTTGGTGGAGGAAACCTTATACTTGTAGCATGGGCGTAGCCAGGGGGGAGACAGGGGGGCCATTGCCCCCCTGGCTTGTCGTAAAAATTAAAAAAAAATATATATATATATATTTTTTCCATTGGGAATTTTTTTTTTAACGCCCTAATCCACTAAATTAATTTAATTTTTTTTTATTTAAATAATTAATAATCTATGTATGTATATATTACCCCCCCCTCTCGCCCTAACGAGGGGTTGCCCCCCCCCCTAACAAGATGTCTGGCTACGCCCATGACTTGTAGTGTCTTATAATGAGATTGAAATTTAAGATTCAATAATTGTTTTGATTGTCTTTGAATAAAATAAAAATATTTTTTTCTTAATCAAAGAGCACATTAATCTTGGCTTACGTAACCATCAATTTATTGTTGATCAGAATAAACATTTATTTTAATTAGAGTATTAACAGTAATAAAAATTCCTCTCCTTATTGACTTACTATATTTTATTACGATTTCAACAAGCAAAATGTTATTTAACAATATTATTTCTTTTTTATAGAAAGGAATTACAGTTTTTCTAGATCATATATTTTATCAACACACATTCTTTTCTAATGGCCCTTTTTTTACTTTAAACTAATAAATTTTAAGTAGAATTATTAATTTAAATTTAACTAATTATATAATCTCTCTAGAATTAAAGCAGAAATAAAAATTTCCGTTTCATTTACGAATGGTATCTTACTCAAATGATAATTTTCTTATAATAAATATCACATAAAACATAACACTTTGTGAAATGATTTCAAAATGTTTAATTTATTCAACCTGTAATTAATCTTAATAACTTGTTTTCAACGTATTGTGTATATAATTTCAACTGCTAGGCCTATATTTGCTTTTTTAATATAATGACATCGATCGCCTCTAGACAGAAATAACCCTAAAAATTCATAGTATAAAAAATTTGCATTGCAAATATAAATATATAAATCTGGAAGATATCGATTTATTTGTATATACAACAGAGTAAAAATAGTAAAAGATTTATAAAATGATTATTTTCTCGCAATGTTATATTTTGCGTTAATTTTTCTTGATAATTTTTAATATATTTTCTTTTAGAAAATATTAAAATCAGTAATAATAAGAAGGCTTTGAAAAATGGTGTATTAGAGAAATTTATAATTTCGTCTGAATGGGTTAAAAAAAAAAGGGGGGGGGTCAAATTGACTTTCAAATAACACTAGTAGGCAAAATGAAATTTTTTTCGAGCCCCGAGATAATTTCTTCAGATTCTTAAGTAAAATGACCTCCTGAATGCTTATATGACCTTCATTTTCTCCCATGACTTACCGTTTTCGGGAGTGAGCCCCCTACTTATTTCCACTCCTTTTCGTTAATTTTAGGGCCATGAATTAAATATGGAGGGATGAAAAAGAATTATTTTAGCCTTAATATTCTTAGAATAGAAAGATTTCTTCTGAACTTCAAGAAAAGTGTAAAGTTCAAAAACATGAACATTTGGATCAAAGGGAGGGGGGGGGATGTCAGGGAGGATTTTGACCCTTAAATTGCAAAAAAATCATTAAAAATTATCGAAGGGTAAGAGAAAGTAGTGTGCTGTGCGACCAGTCACACCAGATTTTTATTATTGAACTAAGTATTGTATAAACAAACCTCCTTAGAGTTGAACTCATACGTATATTGAACACTTGTGTTAAAATATGGTTGAGATAAAAAAAAAAAATAATTATGTGTGGTAAATGCACAAATGGGGCAAGTGCGTACACTACCTCTATTTATTCTAATAATCATATTAAATCAAATAATAGTGAATTGTTAGAAACTTAATTTTTTATGATATGAAACAATATTCATACCGCACCATTCTACTGTAGATGGTTTTTCCCTATTGAAAGAGTGCACGTTTTTTTTTTTTTTTTTTTTTATTTATTTTTGCCTTAGCCGGGTGCCATAGGCTAATAATACCTTTTACAATTTTGAATGATTGTATGATGGAAGAGTGCACGTTGTGGGTCACAAAATAATCTACGTTCACTGTCAAAGTGTAGAGCTTCTATTGATTCTTGTGATTGTTTTTAGTAAGTATAAATTACATAAACTAACAATTCTTAAGTTTAAGTTTATTTAGGATTGCTAACAGTCCTATTTTGGGAATCACAGACCTTTTATCAGCCCTCCTTAACCTTTTTTGCGTTTAGAAAAAATGCCAAAAGTCCTTCTTTTCAAAATTAAAGCGCGTGGAACTTAAAAAAATGAATTATTTATCAAAGAAACTTGTTCAGAATTTTCCGAAGAATTGTTAATTTGTCTTGAATTTAGTTTGTCGCATTGGGCATGAATTAAATTAATAAAATGAGTAATATAATTGGCATGCCATGCAATAATGCCAATTATATTACTCATTTTATTCGTGAGTCAAAGTAAATACAAGAGGAATTAACAAAGAGTAAATGACGGTCAAAACGTCGACAAAAATTAAAAGTATTTTTTTTTCGCTCTGGCTGAAAAAACCTAACATCCTTCATTTAAAGATCCAAATATTTTTTTTAAAGATTTTTATACATTTTTCAAATTGAATTTTGATGATTATTCTAATAATGAGCGATGCCAAGCGTGACGATAGCTCTGGATTGGTGACACCGAGCATTCAGCGCGATGAACGTCCATCGGTACTATGTATTGTAAATTTATTAAAATGAATGGGGGCAGTAGCCGAAAGGGGTTTTAAAAAAATATCTAATTAATGTCTCTTTTATGCAAGGCGGCAAAAATTCGATCCCTCCAAAATAAGGCAAAAAGATTTTCACGAGGAGAGGGAAAATTTCGGACAACGCGCCGCAAAACTTTTTGTTTCCCCCCAAAAAAGATAAAAGGATTTCAATGTAAAATAAAAAAATTTTGCGTAACGTGGTAAAAATTTTGTTTCCCTAAAAAACAAAGCTAAAATGATTTTCACGAGAGGGGAAAAATTAAGCGCAGGGCGGCAAATATTTCGTTTTCGACCCTGGAATGGGGCCCGAGAAAAAAGTTTCGGCAGGGCCCAACAAAAATACGTTACGCTACTGCCGCAACCATCTACCGGCACCCACTTACATAATTTCCTAACTGTAACACCTCCTGAGCCCTCTTTAACTTTTAAACAAATTAAAATATTTAATGGAGAAAAAAGAATTTTGTAGTTTGATTAGATGAATCATTTTTCTCTTGTTTCATAGCATAAGAAATTTCATTTTCATTGGATTTTAAACGGCCAGGTAAGCACTTGGCTCGATTTTTGGGGCAGGTGCCGAGTAGTGTGCATTTTTTACAATTTTCATCAAAAATGAAAATATTCAAGTGAAATAGGTGTTTTGATTAATGTTAAAATCATGGGCGTAACTAGAGAATCTGGCTGGGGGGGGGCCATGGGACCAGCCATCCTCGCTGGGGGGGGGGGGCATGAGACCAGATAACCTCGGTGGGCGAGCCATTCCACGTCAAATCGATACACTTTTTAACCTCACCATCTCAGATTATAGAGAAAAATTAATTAAAACAACCTTTGCGTTAGTTTTTTTGTCATAATTGGGAAAAATTACACAGGCTAACAGTGATTTTGGTACCGGGGGTATTTTGAGCTGATCTCCGAGTATATGCGACGTCCTTTTTCCAAAAATGTCGTCCGTTTTGCTCGAATAGCTCTAGTTTTAGAGATATAGAGAATATAACGTTTTAATTGAAATTCTGCTCTAAAGTGGCTCTTATTTTGAGTTTTCTAGATTTTTTTATGGTGTTTTCTCTTAAAAATATACAGGTAGCTAAGATACATAGAAAATCTAGAGATTCTGCCCAATCAGAAGTGATTTTAGTGGTGCAAAACACGGCTAAAAGTTGAAAAAAATTCAATTTTTCCAGCCATCATTTATTCGTGCAAATCGGTTAATTATTAACGAAATTATAAACAAAATAGTTAATCTACAAGTCAAAGATAAAAAAATTTTATGATTAAGATGTTGTTTTGCTTAGAAGAATTCTTGGGTGTAGTGATAGCGCTGACATAACAAGTTTATAATTTCTTTAATAATTAACCGATTTGCACAAAGGAATGATTTCTGGAAAGCTCAAGAGTTACAGAATATCGTACATATATGTTTTTTGCATTCAGAGATGTTAAAAAAATTTTAGGGTTGTCTAAAGTTAAGAAAAACTGGAAAAATTGAATTTTTTTTCAACTTTTAGCCGTGTTTTGCACCACTAAATCACTTCTGATTGGGCAGAATCTCTAGATTTTCTATGTATCTTAGCTACCTGTATATCTTTAAGAGAAAACATAAAAAAATCTAGAAAACTCAAAATAAGAGCCACTTTAGAGCAGAATTTCAATTAAAACGTTATATTCTCTATATCTTTAAAACTAGAGATATTCGAGCAAAACTGACGACATTTTTGGAAAAAGGACGTCGCATATACTCGGAGATCAGCTCAAAATACCCCCGGTACCAAAATCACTGTTAGCCTGTGCAGAGGCGTACAGAGGCAGTTGGGGGCCTGGGGCGGCACTAGAAGAAAGGGGGCCTTATATTGAATTTTTTTTTTTTTTGGGGGGGTGCTCATCTTTTAATATCCCTCTCCTCCATACACAAAAATATTTTTAAAATACCGTATATCCCTGAACCCCAAGGCCCCGAGGCCTATAGGCCTTAATGAAAATTTCTCTTTAAATATATTTAAAGAGAAATTTTCATTAAATTTTCTTTTTTTTTAATCAAAATTTTCCCATTTTTACTTGACTCTGAGGGCCCCGGGGTCTCTCAAAGGGAAATATTTAATTTTTTTTTATATATATATATGAGGGCCTATGCCGGCTCGGGGCCTAGGGCGAACCTCCCCCCGCCCCCCTCCCCTCGGTACGTCACTGAGCCTGTGTAATTTTTCCCAATTATGACAAAAAACTAACGCAAGGGTTGTTTTAATTAATTTTTCTATGATCCCATCATGATCCCTCGATGAGGCTTATATTATCTTTTAACCTTTAAGCAAGGACCATTTTAGAATTTTTTCAAAATTTTCGAAGTGGTACTTTTTGAGAAAAATTAATTTAAATTTTTGATTTTGAAATTAAAAAAATTTTTTTTATTACCACCCCAGGTGTGTTGACTATCATTGGAAAGGGTGTCTGAAAAGCTGTAAAATGACACCTCATTCATCTCTCTATCTCATCTCTAAGAGATTTTAGAGCAATTTAAATAGATGTGGTTAGGTCGATTTTTTGCTATTTTTGACAACTTTAACCCGCCATATTTCTTAAACGAGTTGAGATATCAAGTTGAAATTGGGGCTTTTTCTTAGTCTCTATTGACTCTACCTATGACCCAAATTTCATACAAATCTGAGATGGTGATGTTAAAAAGTGTATCGATTTGACGTGGAAAGAATGACTCGGGCCTGGAAAGCCCCATATTTTCTCAATTTTTCTTGGGGCAAAGATCTTTCTGGGGGGGCCGAGGCCAGGCCCCCCGGGACCCCCTAGTTACGCCCATGGTTAAAATAAAAAGTATCAGTACTTAGGAATCTGTTAAAATATATAAATATTATGTTAATGTACTCCAAAACAAAAATATACAGTATCTTGCAATTCATACTTAGAAAAAACTGATCCTCTCTTACCCTTGCCCCTCTTTCGTCTATTTTCATTTGGCTGGCTTTGAGCAAAGCGGGGGGAGTGTGAGATGGAATTGAAGCCGGGCTCCACGGGTCCAGGTAGTTTCGTTATTTTCGGAGGAGTCAGAGCTGATGCCGGAGTCATCTGTTTATATTCAGTGGAGCCGGAGTCATTAAAATTTCTGCTGGCTCCGGCTCCTAACCATCTAATTTATTTAGAATAAAAATTTCTCTTTTGTTTTTAATTAATTTTGTATTTATTTGGTCTAATCATATACTCCATCGACAAAAATATAATGATATAAATATTTTTTTAAATTTATGCCTAATTCTTTTAAATAATTAATTCTAGTATAAAATTAAGTTGAAATAATCCCACTTTTTTTTAATAGAAATTAGCACTTTTTTTAATCCTTTGTTTTTATTAAGAATACATATGATAAAAAATATTTTTTATCAAAGAATATTAAAATTCCCTATATCAGTGGTTCCCAACCAGTGTGCCTCGGCTCCCAAGGGTCCGCGTGAAGGCGAAGGGGTGCCGCGAGATATATGGAGAAAATCCAAAAAAATTATCCTATACTTAAGAAAACAAAACTATTGATGTATTTTTACTAAGAGACTATATTAAAGTTTAGTTACTTATTATATAATAGGCCCTATTTCAATAAATTTACATATTAAAGTTAATTTTTTTAAATACAAGGAAGGGTGCCCCTAGTGTTTAATGTTATTCCCCAAGGATGCCGTGAACTTCAAAAGGTTGGGAATCTCTGCCTTATATGAATGTGAGTATTTAATTTTTTTGCCTAGTTAAAATGATAGGAAATTGAATAAAAAAAAAAAAAATCTCTTAATACAAAAAATTACATTTTGATAAATTAATGATTATTTGGTAGAGTTAAATTCTTGTGTTGGCCTATAATCTAGCTTTAGGTTTATGACAAATTTAAATTATAGCCCCTATTGACTGCCAATTAATTTAAATAAATGTTGACGAAGTCTAAATTCACTCAGGGACACCCTTCTTGTGTGTTCATCGATAAAGACAACAAGTTATCCGAGCTGAGGCTGGAATTTCTCCTTTATTTATACCAGCCTTTTTTCTATCCCCAACATCAGTACTGGCAGTGTGCTTATCCTGAGAAGTAAATTTCATTGAAATAATTCTAAGATGGATTCTTGTTTGTGATAATTTTTTACCATGGGGAGTATTGGTTTTAAACCCGAGTTGTCTTCAACGCAGAATTATTGTAGGAACGAAGTTCTTTAATGCGGCTTACGCAGGGTAAATTGGGAGAAAAAGTAATTTTATCCCCTCGGATAATCCACCACTCTCTATAAAGAGATATGAAGAATTTTTTTTTTTTCGATTTTTGTTTATGCGATAAACTATTGAACTATGAAAAACAAACCTTCATAGAGTTGAGCTCATATGCAAATTGAACATTGTGTTAAAATATGGTTGAGATGAAAAAAAAATTTAGTGGTGTGGGATAAGTGCACAAATGGGCCAAGTGAATATACTGCCTCTATGTATTCAAATATAAATCAAAATGCATATTGTGCATTTTTACAATTTTCTTGAAATATGACAATATTTAAGGGGGCTCGGGAGCGAAGTGGTTACGCATGTTTTTCCCGATAAGATGGCGTAGTGTGTCATAAAAAGTATGCCCAAAAATCAAATAATTCAAAAATTTGCCAAGAGATGTCAGAATGGTAGCTAATAATATTTAATGCATTTGGTTGATTTCCATTTATCTTTTAACAATAAATACTTTATAAATGTTATTATATATTATGTATCTCTTATAAAAGCATAAAAATATATAAATATAGGCCAGGTATACGCTATTAGGGGATCAGCTGTTAGACTAGCCTGCCATCTATTGCAAGAATGCTGAACTAATTTGACAGTTGGTTTTTAAATAAATCGTCTAAGCTTATTTTAAAAATTTCTTAATTAATATGTGATTAATAATAACAATAAATTCATTTTTAAATAAAAAAAAAAATTAAAGTTTATTGGGACAGATTGTTTTTTTGTATTTGCTTGATAACAGAAAAATTAATTACGATAATTTTTTAATTAGTCATTAAAAAAATTATAGCTTGATGTCCCAATAATCTCTTATGAATTTAATTCATTAAAAAAAAACCGCATTGAAAAATTCCTTATAATAGTCTAGTTTTTTTTTAAGTACGTTTAGACGTCGCTCCTGAACCCGCTTAAGTGAAATCGGTGATTTGATCAATATTAAAAATAAGAATAAATACTTAGGTATTTGTTGAAATATACAAATATTATATTTTTATACTCCAAATTAAAGGTATATGAATTGCAATTCAAACTTAGAAAAAAGTGATCCTCTCTTACCCTTGCCCCTCTTCGGTCTTTTACTATTTGGCCGGTTTACAGCAGGGTGGGGGAATCTGCTGTAGAGTTGAGGCCGGGAATCACGATCCCAGGCAGTTTCGTTATTTTCGGAGGAGTCAGAGCTGATGCCGGAATCATCTGTTTATATTCAGTGGAGCCCGAGTCATTAAAATTTCAGCTGACTCCGGCTCCTAACCATCTAATTTATTTCGAATAAAAATGTCTTTTTTGATTTTATTTGGTCGTAATCATATACTCCATCGACAAAAATATAATGAAATAAATTTTTTTAAATTTAATTGTTTTAAATAATTAATTCTCTTTCAATTATTATGAAATAAGTTGAAATAATCCCACTTTTTTTTAATATTGTAGAAAGTAGCACTTTTTTAATCATTCATTTTTTTTTAAGAATTCATATGACAAAAAATATTTTTTATCAAAGAATATTAAAATTCCTTATATGAATGTCACTATTTAATTTTGTTTTATTTACTTAAAATGTTAGGAAATTGATTTTTAAAAAAATCTCTTAAAACAAAAAATTAATGATTATTTGGCAGAGTTCTTGTGTCGGCCGAAAATTTAGCTTTCGTTTTGTGACAAAAAATTATATTGACTGCTAATTAATTTAAATAAATGTTGACGAAGTCTAAATTCCCTCAGAGACTCACTTATAAAAAATAGAAATAAGTTTTATGCAAATTTTAATGGGGATTGTGTAACTCTCCTTTTTTGAAGTATTTCTTTGAAGTTAGGATTAAAATCTGTCCCACTAATTACAAGCAGTGAATGTAAATGATCTTCTGATAAATTTTCCCTGTGCTTTGATTTCAAATTCTTTATCCTGGAAAATGTTTGCTTGCACATATAGGTAGTACCAAACAGAGAAATAAATTTACAAGCAAATGGTTTTAAATTTGGAAACTCTTGCATCCAAATATTTATAAAAATCTACCAAGATTCCTATATTCCCCCCTTTTTATTATTACTTTCTCTTACCCTCTATATGAAATATATAGAAAGAGAAAGTATTGCGATCTTGTCAAAAATTCGATGTCGAGATTTTTTTAAATAAATTTAAAAAGCCTTTTTTTATTATTTATAATTTTTTCATTTTTTTTTTCAATTTTCCATTTGAAAGATCAAAAACATCCATGGGCTGGATAAAATTATCTGTCGGTTTGGCCCGAGGGCCGTAGTTTGGACGCCTCTGAGATAGATGAAAAAAAAAATGTTGGTGGAGTGGGTGGGATAAGTACACAATGGGGCAAGTGAGTATACTGCCTCTATCTATTCAAATATAAATCAAAATACATATTGTGCATTTTTACAATTTTCTTGAAATATGACAATATTTTTATGAAATCGGTGTTTTGACAATTTTAAAAATAAGAATAAATATTTAGGTATTTGCTGAAATATATAAATGCTATATTTTTATACTCCAAATTAAAGGTATATGAGTTGCAATTCAAACTTAAAAAAAAACTGGTCCTCTCTTACCATTGCCCCTCCTCGGTGGATTACGATTTGGCCGGTTATCTCCAATGTGGGGGAGTAGAGTCAACTCTAGACCGGGAGCCACGGTCCCAGGCAGTTTCGTTATTTTCGGAGGAGCCAGAGCTGGAGCCAGCGGAGATCTGTTCATATTCAGTGGATCCAGAATCGGAGCCATTAAAAATTCTGCTGGATCCGACTCCTAACCATCTAATTATTTATATGAAATAATTTTTTTTTTATTAGGCTATTTAATTGTTTGAAATAGTTAATTCTCTTTCATGTCTTATAAAAATGAAGTTGAAATAATCCCACTTTTTTTTTAAATCTTCAAACCACTTTTTTTTTAATAAAAATTAGCACTTTTTTAATATAAAAAATCATTCATTTTTAAGAATAAGATAAAAAATATTTTTTATCAAGGAATATTAAAATTCAGGAATTTTTTTTCTTTAATAAAAAAAATTATTTAATTGCGTAATTAAATTGGAGGTGCCTACCTATAGGTTTATAACTCTTTGGCTATCCCCCATTCCAAATAAATGGCCTCAGATCTTAAGGAAATTAAAAAAAAAATCTTTTTGCAGGAGTGAAATGCCACGAGAGCAAGGAAAAAAAAGGCTGAATAAAATAGAAAAGAAGAATTAAGCGAGTTGAAAGAGAAAAATTCGTGTTTTCGAGAAATAAGTTAGAAGAAAAATTTGCATTTCATTATTTATATTTTGTTTAGATTATAACCAGAAAAAAATAAAAGTGCTCAAGATATTTAATCAAGATCTATGATTAAAAGTGGAATACATTTATTTATAAAATAAAATAGATGATTAGATTAAAGTGTTTATTATTTAGACAAATAGCTAATTTCATTTAAATGCCATGCACTAAAAGAGCTAAAGATGCCTTTACCTTTTTGTTTAGTTTTGCACAGCCCGTTTACAGGGCCTGTTTTATCCCCACAGAGACATCTTTTCGAGGTCTGGTCCTTTGCTGTCTTCACACACGATGTGTTGGGGAAATTTGCACATTCTGATTCATTTTTGCAAGGTTTTCCGGTTACTGAAAAATAAACAATGTTTAATTAAATTTATATATCTTAGTAATGATATTATGCTGTTAATTTTCATATCAAGGAATTGCCTTTTAAACAAAAAATTTTTATAGGGCCTATTATTTTCATATATCAAATAATCGCAATTTTTAGATTACATTCGGAGCTAAGGGGAACATGTACCCCTGGAGGGGCGGCAAAATAGGAAAAGTAGTTCACAAAAACAAAATTAGTTTGAAAAGTGAACATTTCTCAATCAAAGATATCCAAGAAATTAACAAATTCTATTTAATTTTATTATGAAGAATAGAATAGAATTAAGTAAGTGAAGATTAAAACAGCAGATGTAGCCTATATATTATATTTTTATTAATTGAATCTTTTGGCCAAAAGATTCAATTAATAAAAAGATAATACTTAATTATACCAACTGTAGACATGGAGCAATACATATATCAAATAGAATGGAACTTTATTATGCATATTTATAAATATATTCCGTTTTATAAAGGGTGATGTAATAAGAGATCCGCGTAAATTTTACTTTTTATTTTATTGCTAGGTCTATAGTCTATTCCAGGGGTGGTCAAACAGCGGGCCACATGCTTGAACATATTTGCGGTCCCCGAGATTAGTCACAGTTTTACAAAATATATTTATTTTATTTTTTTCACCCCCAAAAAAATGTCTATAGTGGGTCTAAATCTAATAAAGATGGCGGAGGCTAACGGCCAGAAAAATTAAGGAAAAAAAAAAATCTAATAAAGGGGTATATCATTTTATATGCGACCCGCGGAGTTATGATGCATTTCCTTCCAGTGTCCCGCAAAAGCCAAGCCTGAGCTATTGTGTACCGTTTCCTTTAGAACATAAATAAAAGTAAATACAAAAATTATAAAAATTTATTTATTTTGATTTAATGTAGGAGGGAGCCCCGATTAAAAATTAAAATAAATTTTATTTTAATCATATCGCTGCTCTCCCGATACACCATCATCCAAATTAAGAAATGAAGTATTTTTTTTTATCGTGAGTAGTAAATCGTGGATAGCAAAAACCAACCAGAAGAAATATAGAAGCTGATGTTGTAGCCTATTGAAAAACAATTTTTTTTTGAAAGGAAAAGAATAAAAGATTTTTTTAAATTTCTAAAACTAAGGGATGGCCGAGTAGCCCTATCCTAAATAAAAAAAAAAATTCTAAAACTATTGTATTTATTTATATCGGTGACAAAAATTGCTGGTGGTCATGTAACTATAATTTGGTAAATAAATAATTAATACATTAACTATACGAAAATTTGAAGAACAATCCAACCTTTATCATTTGGGTAAATAGACTAAATCAAAAAATGATTTTAAAATAAAATCGCAATACTTTCTCTCTTTATATATTTCATATAGGTATAGGGTAAGAGAAAGTAAAAAATGATATTGAATTGTAAGAAACGATGGCCGTTCTCCTTAACATGTTCAAGAGCGACGGTTGCTCTTAATAAAAAAGAATCATCCAAAAATTAAAATATGCAAAATAAGGACGAATATTATACCAATTAAATAATCTATATTAGCCTAGATTTGATTTTTCTTATCAAAAATTTTGTATATAAAACATACTAGTATCACAATTTTAATAGTTAAAATTTCCTCGCGTGTTTCATATTATTTCAAAATTCACCCCTGGCCTAAAAAGACATGGAAGATGAATCTTAATACGAATTTTAAGTGCCGTACTTATTACTCATATTTTATGCATTCCTTGCTAAAAATAGGTAAATTAAAAATACTTTTTGTTTAGCCTACTAGTAAAAAACTTTATTTACTAAAAAGAAAAATTATTTTAATATGAAACACCTCTAGCACGCTGATCTTTCGGCAAGGATGCAGGGAGGAAATACAAAAACAAAAAAAAATTTTTTATTTTTCCAAATGAGTTTTAATATGATATCACTCGGCACCATTCATTAAATTTCAATTTAGTAATGAAATTTTATTTAAAAATTATTTGTAATTTTACTAAATCTATATAATTTTTATTAAAAGGCACAGATGAGATTTTTGCCTTGTCCGCTATTCGCATTAGAATAATTTAAAGAGAAAAAGAGAGTTGCTAGTTAAAAAATATTTTGATTTTTCTCGCTTGAAAATTTTACTTATAAGCTGAATGAAATTTTACCAAAATTAAAAGCTTCTGATTATATAAAATTTTGTTACAATTCTCCACAAACATGCGAACACATAAAAAAAACAAACATTTTTTCATAAAATAAATTAGTTTTGCTCTAGGAAATTAAATAGCATTTTTATATGAAATAGAAAAAAAATAAATTCCTTTCACCATTTGGATACATCAAAAGCTTAGATATATTAAAATCTGAAAAAAACTAAAAATTTATTTTAATAATTGTAATCACTATTGTTTAAAAAAAAATTAAAAATTGTTCAGTTGCTTCTAAAGTGAAAAAATAGCTGTAAATAATACCATGCATTTGAAAATAAATTTATTTATGTTAAGGGTAATTAGGGTAGATTTATATTATATTTTACCTATTATTAATTTATTATTTTTTGATTTTATCTAATAATAGAAAAAATGAAAGCACAATTTTTAAATTTATTTTAAAACACATAGTACTTAGATAATTTATAAAAAGAAATAAAAAAATATTCAACTCTTACCGACAGTGTGATTTTTGCTAGGCTGGTCGTTGGTGGACTTGCTGGTCCCAAATGTGGTCCCGAAGGTGAGCCGAGATGACATTGGCTGGATGGCCATCGCTTGCATCACAACGGCAGCCAGGAAGAGGGTCGTCGCAGATAAGAAAACACCCATCCTGACGAAGATGCTGAGGAGGTCGCAAAAGTCTTATACCTTGTACAAGACTGAAGGCCCTTTCTTGGACTTTCTTCTCCTCCAAGACCGAATCGCATGCGCCAAGTGATAAGCATCACACATCTGCACGCGATCCGTGACGTCATCATCTTGCAGACCTCGACGTCTCCAGTCCGGTTGCCGGGATACAATTACCGGTACACATACTAACTTTTATTTATTTATTTTTTTCTCTTCTGAAATTAAACTCTTTTTACCTTGAATTCCTTTTTTTTTGATTAAATGAAAAAATATTCATCCATAGTGAAAATGTTTCAACTAATAATAACTCTTTATTTTTTCTTAATATATTTAAATCATTATGCAAATATATTCCTTTTGTTTTCTTTAAAGAGTACAATTGTAAGAAATATAGAAATTATTACGACAGAACGATTGCATCCCTTTTGGCACTTTGATTAAATTATAATTACAGATTTATTCAAATTTTCTTGTGTATTGAAAAGATTTGTAAGGTTATAAATTAACGAGAACAGTTGTAGAATTTGCATGACCAATTGAATCGATTGTGTTTGCATGTAATTCAATCTAGAAAGCTTTTTGTTTAGACGTTTAAATTCGGGTTCGTTGACCAAAATGGCGCTATGAAACAAGATCCAAAAATATTCAATCGTGTAATGATTTCCATTGGGGGATCAAATGGCCGTTTAGTTTTCCATTTTCGAATAATAATTTACACTCTTCTAGATTAAAAGTTAATTGTTTGCGGCGAAATTAGGAGAGCTTTAGAATACATTAGACTTCATTAGAATTAATCGCACATTTCGAACCATCAATTGAATTTGATTACTTTTAGATTTAAATTTAGATACCAAACTGGAACTATTTTTGGATAAAAATGGGATTTTCCTTAAAAAGCACCATTTATAACTTTAAAGAAGATAGATGGGAAAAAAATTGTTTTATTAAAAATCGAAACTCGAATTTTCTAAAAATATTCTTTAAATTAAAAAAAATTACTAGCAATCTAAAAAGAATCTACATGTTTTTATATATTGATATTAATATTATCACCAGCCTTTACATAAACAAAAAAATCAGAGGCTTCTTGCTTTTATGAAGCCCAGGACAAATCTGAACAAAAATAAACCACGCCAGTAGAAAAAAAAAACTAATGAGTAAGATAATTAACGTTCATTAAAATTAGTTTAAGTAATTAAAAATTTATTTAAACAAAATCGGAAAAATTATAAAACAGAAAGAGTAAAAAAAAAAAAAATATTTTTATCTTAATTTTTTCCTTCTTTTAAGCTGGGGGTCCGGGACGGTTGCCCCAAAAACCCGGTCTTAGAGGCAGTTCCCGAGTAAAAATGATTAAAAATGAGCGAGGGATCCGCATGCCCGCAGCAGGAATGCATAGTGAATCTTTAGGGTCACATAGGGATACACACGCCCGCACCAAGGACACACACAGTAGATCGAAAGTGACCAGAAGAAAAATGTGTGTCCCTGGTGCGGGCGTGTGTATTATCCCTGTGTGTCCCTAAAGGTTCACTATGCAGACCTGCTGCTGGCGTATGGATCCCTCGATCATTTTTATTAGAGTTCTGTCAAAAATATAATATATTCTAAAATAAAGACAGAAAAGAATATTATACATTCGGACACATTTGCATCTAAAATTTCTTTTTGTTCATTTCTTATTAAATCAGTGGTTTTCAAACGAGGAGGCGAGGACTTTTGCCAAAGCAGGCGTCAAAGCCTTGTTATTATTCTGTAAATTGTAGTTTTCCTTTTTTTTTATAATAAACTTTTTATAATTTAGAACGTTTCTCTATTATTATAGACCTATCTATTAAAAAAAAAATAAAAAAATAAGGGGCATAAATGTTGGAACCCGCTGCATTAAATTATTTTTTTTTTACAATAGCATATATATAAACCGCGTATAATCAATACTTAGACCCTCAAATAGCCGAAAAAAGAGGTACCACCGCGAGTCAAACCACGGATAGCCTATGCCGATTTATACTCAGCATGTTTTATTAAACCACCGCATTCCGATATTTGAGTTTGAATTAGCCATCTCAACATGAGAGGATTTTCTCCTAAGATCGAAGCAATCTATCAAATACCCCCGGGCTGTGGTTAAGTGATAAGGGTATACTGAGAAGTGAGTTCAAATCGGCAGATTTTCAACTACATGTATTTTTCAGACCCGTATATGATATAGGGGCGTAGGCCTATACAGAATAAGGATGAGGGCCGAGGGGTCCGGCCAGTTTTTATGTTTTCGATTGAAAAAATGGGCCGCATAAACGAAAAGTAGTAAAAAAAAATATTTTTAATAAAACTTATCTTCTAGAATCTTAGGGGTTGTCCACATATTACATAAAGCCTTTTTTGACGATTTTCTAGTCCCCCCCCCTGTCACAGTTAGCCACATACAAACAAACCCCCTACAAATATTATGTCACAACATAGGACTACCCCCTCCCCCCTCCCGAATAAAATTTCTTATACAAAATTCATACCATTTTACTCTTTTTAAGTCTTTTCCCTCGTGACTCAAATATCCCTTTCGTTTTGAAATTCGGGCTTTTTCTTTCTCTTACCTATGTATATATGTAATATATATAGAGAGAAAGTATTGGTTTCATGTCAAAAATTCGATGTCGAGTTTTGATGGATCTTCACGTTTTGAGGTCCTCTGAATCCAAAAAGTGGGTTTCGCGACATGGTCTGTCTGTCTGTCTGTCTGTGTGTGTGTGTGTGTGTGTGTGTGTTCAATTTTAAGCATGAAGGAATTGAGCTAGGAGGCTGAAATTTTATATTTAAGTTAAGCACCCCCAGGACCGCATAATAAGCTTTTAATCAAAATCGGCCAAAAAGTACTAGTACTTTACTGATGTACTTTTTCAGTTTTTTTCGATTTTCTCAAAATTTGCTCTAACGATTTTTGTTAAAATTCAAAAATCAATTATTTTTTAGATGCTCTTTCAAATGTATATTCTCGTTTTGCCCTTGAAATTTTTGAAGCCACTTTACTCTTGTGCTTCATAGGAAAGATAGGAGAATTCCAAATGGTTGCCATGGTAACAAAATTTAAATATTTTGCCATACTTATAAATTTTACATTTAAAATCGAATGTACCGTTGTGGGAAACTAAATACATGTCGACAAAAAATCTGGTGTGACCAGCACAGTACACAACTTTCGATTACCGAAGGGTAAGAGAAAGTTGTGTGCTGTGCGCCAGTCACACCAGATTTTTTTCAAAAAACTTTATAAATTTGAATTGTTATGTCACACTTAGAGAAACCCCCCGGGTCCCCCATGTCACAATTAGTAATGTTTTGTCCAGACCCCTTCTCCCCCCTAACGCGTTACGTAATGTGTGGACGATCTCTTAATGAAATATGAGGATATGGTGTGGATTATAATATATACTGTATGTAAAAACCAGCAATCAAGAGACAATTAATTAATCTTTATGAAAATTTGTCTTTAAGCAGACTCATCGTGGCTCGTGTATATTTTTGAAAATATTTGTCCATATACTGCATAAGTATTGTATTTTAAAATTTTTTTATGTTAGGGTGATCTTTAAATGTGAGTTTGCCCCCTCCTCCAAAAAAATTCTATATAGGTCCCTGATATGATATTTATATCTTCATTTTATTTTTTTAAATTACGGAATATTATTCTTATTAAGTTATTAATTTTCTTAGTCTTTTTGGATATGACTATTTATTATATTTAAATTAATCGAAAACAAATATAATTTTAATAAATTTTAGTCACTTTGAATGGGAAGTTAAACAGTGACCTTTAGAACACAAAACGAGAACTACCTAAAAGAAGAATTGAAGTTTCTAACATTTATTGTCGTTCTGGTATATAAACAAATTTAAACTTTGCATGGATTTTAAAAAAACAAAAAACAAAAAAACTTTTAATATCTTTTAGCAATTATATAGTCAGTCACTAGCTAAAATTCCCGTTTTATAAAAGGTTGAAAGTTTATTTTCTTAAAAGGGCAAAGTGCATGTTTGTTGATCCACGAATTATAAACACGAATATAAAAGACAATATTTTCTAAAATTTCTGGATCAATATTTATTTAAAACATGGTTTTATCTTTTAACATTAAATATTTATTATTAGACTAAAAAAAAAATTTGATTTGTCTGCTTTTATTTGTTTTCGTTTTTAATTAAAATTCTGGGGTGGCGACACGGTGTATTTTTTTTTTGGCTTTTTTTCGAGATATATTGATTTTTGATGTATTAATGAGGCTTCCTCAAGGCCCCACATCTTGTGGATACGTGGATGCCGACCACGAGCTACCCGAGCTGGGACAGGCAGTTCTTTAAATGTCTGTCTCTTCCTTCCTCTTTTCAATAGGCGTCAGACCGTGCGACGGGCCTACCTGTCCTATTTCTTCCAGTTGTAAAAACGTATGATAGGGTTGGAGGGAAAGAGTAACCGACCCCGCATTGCGGGCAAGGAGAGAAGAAGAAGAAGATGTATTAATGAGGCCCTAATGGCCGATAAAGATAAAAAATTATTTACCCCTGCATATTATGTATAACTAGCACAAAAGATGATGATTGGTTGCCTAATTAAAGGCGCTTTTTAGGCTTGGAAGAATTTGCCTTTGTTAAATTTATTAATATCTTCAGAAAGAATGCAATCTTAATTTGTTTTTTCCATTATTTTAAAGGACTTTTTAGGCATTTGAGGCCATTTAGCCTTGGTCCTTATTTATTCAATTAATTGGTAGCCCTCTCAGGCATGAATCAAGTAAATAAAATAAAGAAATTAAAATATTCTTCCTCTATGCTAAATATATTTTTCTTTTCTCTCTGTTATTTATAAATCTAGTCTCTCATTATATCTTGTCGTAAATTAAATAGTATGAGAATTATTTATACCTATATTCTAAAACATTGTGTATGTATCATTAGGATTTATTAAGACTCTAAGAGTAAGAATTTATAGCCTAAAGTACTAAAATTGTCTAAGGAAGTAAAACATTTATTATTTCTATTCATTTTTAGCTAAACCATAAGTTACGAGCCTTTTAATATATTCCATCTATAAAATAATCGAACACTTGTTAACTTTGAAAAGAACAAAAAGAGAAGTTAGAATCGACAAGTTAATAAAATAATTTGTAAAATAAAAGACAAGCTCTAAAAGGGGTGGAGGATTTCAAGGACAAGTTCATAATTATAAATATGTATTTTATCCATTGCATGGGTTTAAAGAGTTCGTGAGATTATTGTTTTGCATTTTATGCAACTGAAAGGGAACCTATTAATTAACTGATGAAAAAATCGTCACGTTAGCAGAATTTCACTCGGCATTCTTGAAAAACATTGATTTTTTATTATATGCCGTACTAGATTCTGTACATTAACCTGCAGATAGAAGGACGGGTTTATATTGTTTGAATATAAAGTGGGTGAAGGTTTATGGGCCTTATAAAAAATTGAATACCCATGGGGTGTATCTAACTCACAAGGGCAAAACCACCAAATTTGTACCTATATTAGTCCTTTTTTTTACATTTACATTTATTTATTTTAAACATTAACATACTTTAAAATAATAATGACTGATGTTATGGTGAAGTGACGAGAATGACAGCGAAAAAATCCAGCAAATAAAAACCAAGAGAAAGTCAAATGAAATAAAAATAAAAATCACTCTTAAAATCAAATCAAATCAAACAAAATATTATACGTAAATCTTATGTATTGCAAGGGAAATTAAAATTATTATTGCCATAATTGGCCAACTAAAATTTTATTATCTAGGACGGGAAGAGTACCACTGACACTTGAAGCCTCCAATGAAAGAAGAGGGTATCAAAAAGACTTTAAAAAAATTGTTTTATGAATAAAATATAATTTCTTTTACCTTAAGAAATTCTTATTTAACTTTACCTGTCTAAAAATAAACAAGCCAGACGCTTATCACAAAATACCGATACAAAAGCGAGGCCAAAAATTTTATATTTCTAAATTTAACATTGCCAATTGTCATTAATTTTGAAATTCTTCGAACTTTTTTTTACTTTTCCAGAATAATAATTGAGCCTATAGTAGAGCAAAAGTATTATGGTCAAAAAAAAAAATTATTTCAACGGAAATACTCGTTTAAAAGTCATAAAAATGTGATAATAATTCATTTTCATGGTAAATAAATCGATTCTTGTTAGCACTTGATAAAACATTTCACCTCGTGTTTAGAAAGAGTGAAAATTTATATGTATTGAGAACAAATCATAAACTAAATAAAAATATTATGAATGGCAGCAATTAGTGCCACCCTTCTATAATTAAGTACTATATATCTTGATTTATTAATATTAATAAGTCAATTCGTTAAAAAAGTGAAACCAGGTTGATCTTATAGAACGACCTATTCTTGATTTATGCTAAAAATATTTTTTTAGGCAAATTAACAATCATTATTATTTTTTACAGCTAGTAAAGAAATGCTGTTAAAAATTAATAGCCCATCGCTTATTATTATTTCTTGACTGTTTGGGTATATCTATTAGACGAACTTACTAATAAGTATAATTTCTCAGTAGGGTGGCACCGTTCTGTACAGGAGATTGTTTTTTTTTTTTTTTTATTTTATTTATATCCTGAAGATAAGAAATTTTTTCATAATTAGAAAGATCCTCTAGTAAACCAAGGACATTAGAAACCCATAATAGAGCCCTTAGGACAAGGGCGGATCCAGAGAAGTTTTCGGGGGGAGGGGGGGGGGTAATTTTTTTTGCCTGCGACGCACATCACACAACTTTCTCTTACTTTTGGCAATTTAAAGTTGCATTAGTTATCTTCTATATTTTTTGTGTCGAAATAGATTTGAACACAAACCCCGACAGACCCACGGCCGGAACTACGAGATTTTTTAGGAGGAGCAAAATTTAATTTGCCGCCCCTTCCTTAAAATTTTCTATACAAAATTCATATTATTTTACCTTTTTTTTAGTAAATCTTTCTTTAATTGCCGCCCCCTGATATCTGCCGCCCGGGGCACATGCACCCACTGCCCCCTCTAGATCCGGCCCTGGACAGACCCACTTTGTTTTAGAATAAGAGACCCTCAAAAGTATTTCCCTCGACATCGAATTTTTGACACGATCCCAATATTACATATATAAGGTAAGAGAAAGTAAAAATATTTATACACAAATCAAATTTTAAAGTTTTTTTTGTTGACATTAGGCCACCAGCTATTTTTGCCACCGTTATAATTTTTAAGTATTAATTTTTAAAATTTAAAAAAATTAAAATTTCAAGAAAAATATTTTTCTCAAATCTCGGAGGGAGAGGTGGGGGGGGGGGTAATTACTTGGGTGGATAGAAAAAAGTTTTGAATTCAGAGTTGCTATAGTGCGGGAAATCTGCTATTGGTAAATACAAGAAAAAGAAAAAAAAATTTTTTGATATCAGACTTGATCTTATGATCATGCAATTGGCCGAAAGTTCATAAAATTAATGAAAATCTTAATTTTTTCAAAAAATTTTTTTAAATTTTTTCTCTTTGTATTTTTAGTTTTTATAGCAAAATTTTTTTACATCAAGCATTCAAAAACAGTAAAAAAAAATTTGGTTGTCTCTAGGAGTATATTTTCTGACCGCGCATGTTTATAGAAGTTTAATGAAATTCGACATTTTTGGACACATTTATTACTATATTATTATTTTGGAAAATAATCTTGAGAGGCCGATTTCAAAAAATTTTTTTTTTTGTTTTTCTTGTAATACCAATCTCAACTTTTCCGCAACTCTGAATATAAAAATTGACTTTTTCGATCCACCCTAGTAATTACCCCCTTTACCCTTCCCCCTGTATCCGCCCTTGGCTGAGAAATGCTAAGAGCTCTATTCTATAGCTCAAAGAAAAATTACATTCCAATGAATCGACATTTTTGGACACATTTATTACTATATTATTATTTTGCAAAATAATCTTGAGAGGCCGATTTCAAAAATTTTGTTTTTTGTTTTTCTTGTATTACCAATCTCAACTTTTCCGCAACTCTGAATATAAAAATTGACTTTTTCGATCCACCCTAGTAATTACCCCCTTTACCATTCCCCCTGTATCCGCCCTTAGGCTGAGAAATGCTAAGAGCTCTATTCTATAGCTCAAAGAAAAATTACATTCCAATGAATCACTTTTCCCATGAATTTGGATTAAAGGAAATTAAAAATATTTCCTTCCTTTAAATACATTTTATCACTTAGGACGGGAAAAGTACCACTGACACTTGAAACTCTAAAGTCAAAAAGACTTAAAAAGATTAAACTTTTTATGAATAAAATTTCATACAATATAATTCTTAAGAAATTCTACCTGTTTAAAAATAACCAGATAAGAGACATCACAAAATACCGATAGAAAAAAATAAGACAAAAATTTGATATTTCTAATTTAAACACTCCTCAAATTAATAAGTAAAAGAAAATGGTCTTTAATAGAAATGCCTTAATCACCTCCGTGACCGGGAGAGCTGAGAAAATCGCGGCACCTAAGGTACCACCGGCGTGCCACCATCATCGATCTAACAACTATATTCGCGTGACCAGCATCATGTTTCTTGCATTCAAAACCAGGAGAAAAGAAAAAAAAATAAAAGAGGGGGTAAAAAGTGACCAAAGCGCGGTCGACGAGGGCATTCGATGTCGTCTCTCTTACAAGCGTTTTCCGTTTTCTCAAAACGAGCAAGCAATTTAATTTCCTTGTCGAAAGGTCAAACAATTAAGCTCTATTATAAATGATAATTTTTTTTTATGTTTTATAATTATTAAAGGGTAGTTCTTTAAATGCAAAAATTCTGAGATAAACGTTTTATATCTTGAAAATTCTTAACTGTTGAATAATAAATTTTTTTTTTTTTTTTAGATTGAAATCGTTTTTATAAGTTTATTTGCACAAAAACAAATATACATTTCACTATGTGAATGTGTTAGAAATATTCTTAAATCAATATAACAAAATAATTTTTAATTAAAATTTTATAAATTTTTTTGTTTTTCTATTTAGCTTACAATTGTTAGAACTAAAAAACATTGAAAAAGTGTAGTTTGAAAATTGAACTATAAAGCTAACTTTTTCATAAAAGAGAAAGTATAGTAATCGTAAAAACCTCAAGATTTTGATGATTCGCGAGATATTAGAGCACCCTCAGTCAAAAAAATCATTTTTGGAATTATATCTGTGGTTATTTTACACTTAATGGATCCTTGTTTTCTTTTTACCTTCTCTTACCTCTATATATATGTTAATATATATAGAGAAAAAGTATTGGATTCATGTCAAAAATTCGATGTCGAGATTTTGATGGATATAGAGTAAGGTGGGGCAAAAGTCCGCACGGGGCAAAAGTCCGAATCCTCATTTTAAAATCCCCGTTAGACTTGGCGTTGTTCTTAACAACTTTGTTAGGTTGGTAACAACAAGAACAGATGATGGTTCGAAATTCAATAACGTGTTTGAAGCCGATTGTTAACAATGAGCAAAGTTATGTTTTTGTCACCTTCCATTTAATATTTATGGAAATTCTCATGGTTGTAACATGTGCCAGCATGCACTTTTCTAACTATCTAATGTCTTTGATTGCAAGCTGATAACCCTAATTAAATATTTTAAAATCTTTTTCTTCTCTACAGTTAACAATAAAAATTTTTTGTAACACTTCGATGAAAATAGCTAAATGGGGCAAAAGTCCGCGGTCTCGACGGGGCAAAAGGCCCAATGGATCTCCAATGCTACCAATGTCACCCAATGGTATTCGAGTTTCTAATACCCCTACCTAGTATTTTCTGGGTTTCTAATACCCCTACCTAGTATTTTCTCGGATTAATGAGCCTAGGGAAACGAGCACAACCCAAAATGTTTATGCAGGTTATGAACTTCAATCTTACTGGGGACTATTTGTTATTAGGCCTATTGTGTATTTCTAATAAATAAAATAAATACATAAAACATACCTATACCTAATGTATTTCTTATTAAGTCTTTTTTATACCCTGGTTCGAGACGGTTGTTCGCTGCAGGGGCAATTGTTTGCACCTAAGGACTTTTGCCCCGCTAGTGCGGACTTTTACCCCGCTCGGTGGGGCAAAAGTCCGCAAATGAAAATTTTCGTTTAAATACCTCTCCTACTCATATGCTACCGAATTGGAATCTTTGTTATATTATGATAAAATACTCAATTTTAAAAACTTTTTTATTCTTTGATATTTTTCCGAAAACTGAATAGTTTTTGAAATAATCACAGAAGAAAACGACATTTTTCGTAAAAGCAAAGAAAAATCAAAACAAAATCATACAGGTGTCATTAAAAAACATGTAGATATAAACAAATTCATTTGTTTTACAAATTCGCTGAGGCAATTACAGGATGCAAGAAATTTGCAAGGGGGTCCAGGGGGCGGAGCCCCCTGGAAAATCGGCGCCCTAGTTGAGCTTCGCCCCCCCCCGCCCTCAAAGGCTGGTTACGCCGCTGGTCCCCAGTAAGATTGAAGTTCATAATCTGCATAAACATTTCGGTTCGTGCTCGTTTCCCTAGGCTCATTAATCCGAGAAAATACTAGATAGGGGTATTAGAAACCCAGAAAATACTAGGTAGGGGTATTAGAAACTCGAATACCATTGGGTGACATTGGTAGCATTGGAGATCCATTGGGACTTTTGCCCCATCGAAGCCGCGGACTTTTGCCCCATTTAGCTATTTTCATCGAAGTGTTACAAAAAATTTTTATTGTTAACTGTAGAGAAGAAAAAGGTTTTAAAATATTTATTTAGGGTTATCAGCTGGCAATCAAAGACATTAGATAGTTAGAAAAGTGCATGCTGGTACATGTTGCAACCATGAGAATTTCCATAAATATTAGATGTAAGGTGACAAAAACATAAATTTGCTCATTGTTAACAATCGGCTTCAAACACGTTATTGAATTTCGAATATACCGACATAGGCGCCCTAAGGTATCTAAAATATAGCCCAGGAACGGTGATTTTATCATATTCTTTCCATAGATTGTCCAAAAACACGGATAGTTTTCTTTTAAATTATATTACAACTTAAAAAACGACGCACATTGGGCTGAAATAGGAAAAAAGCGGCCATAATTCGAAAAAATGAACTTCAAAATATAAAAACAACGTTTTGCACACCAATAATAGACTATATGTGGATCTCAGGACAATAATTCATTTTTTTTTACCCAACCCAAACCCGAGTTATAGAGCGCCGGCAAGAAAACTTACTAACTTTTCTTTGCGTTTTAAGTCGATATTCAGAAATTTTTTTCATGTATTAATATTAATCCAATTTTAATGAATTTTTTTTTGAATCATAGATAAATTAATCTTCTTTCTGAATATATTTTTGTTTTTCTTGTATTTCAGTTATTTATTTTTAAATAAATTTTTTTTATAAGTAAAAAAAAAGCAATATAAATTTTTTTCAATTTCAAAAAAGTATATGGGCATCCTCTTGCCTTCTAACAAAATCAATAGATTCTGAAACTAGAATACATGTAGAACATAATTGCATCGAAACTTTTTGCCCGATTTTGCCCGAAAAATTTGTATTAATTTTTTTATAATTAAATCGGCAGAAAAACAAGTGATTTCTTTCAAACCATATGAACTTCTCTCTGCTTTACAGATAATATTGAAACGTGACAAAGAGCTGACGGACAAAATAAAACCAGGCTATTATGAGAATGACCATAAAATTTTATGGTGGGGGCTCAGATTTTGTAATCTTTTGAAAAAATAATCTATGAAAAGGGAATATCCAATATTTGAAAATTTCATCTTTTCTTGTTCACATTCTTATTAATATTATTGAAATAACTATATTATTTTTGTATACAAATGGTATAGCCCCCCTGGACCCCCCTTACATGCCTTCAGCAAATGCATCAAATTTATTCTTGCTCACTGTTTGGAAATTTTGCAATTGCTCGTCTTCGGCGCAAATTTTTAAAGTTTTAAATTTCCCTCACTAACTCCACTTCCTCTGTCTCTGGCCAATCAGCGAGAGACAGTGGTAAACAGGAACATAAAACAGAAGTTAGTGGCTAGAATATAGTAATTTATTTTTTAGCAAATAATTTTTATTTAAGTACTAGTTGCAAAGCCCGCCTTCGGCGGGCTTTCCACCTAGCCAGGGGGCTGCGCCCCTGGACCCCTTGCTCGCCTTCGGCGAGCAAGTTTATTCCCAATTTGGGATATTTCTTGTTGCAATGCAAGTGTTAAGATGTTAAGGAAGGATCTTATATTCAAGCGAGGCGAGGGTACCGATTGGGAACAACACAAAAGGGTCTGTTTATGACTGTTTAAAGGGTCAGTCACCTGCGTCCTCTCTTCGTTTTTCAACTGCTGCGTAGCCCCCACCCCCAGCCCATAGTCAGGTAGGAAGCTGGTTCTCAGAGCATAAAGGACGCTCTCTAATTTCTAGCCAACTTGTTGATTTTGTGTTCCCATATTGAAGAAATTTCATTATAATTAATTTTCCAAAACATTTAAGAGATTCAAATTATTACTACGTTACTCCCAGAGCCATGTACTATATGTGTACTTAATTTCAAATGGATTCATTGAAAATTGTGGATTTCTATAGAACATATACATACATATTTACATACATACATACATTTTTCCCATTTCATTTTTATATATATAGATAAAGATAATGACAGAGACATAGAAGCCGACTCCAATGGGCTCAAGGGGCTCGAGCCCCCTCCCCCCAATGTTGAAGGAAGAGAAAATAGTCATCTTTGTAATCAGCAATCCATTAAAATGTATATCCGGGTAAAGACGTATTGCTTATATAAGCTTATATCAAAAAAAAAATTTTTGACCCTTTGAGTAAGGGGTAGTTTACCCCATCTATACATTTTGTAAAAATAAATGCATTTTTATAACGAGTGACCTTTAAAATGTATATAAAGGCATATTGCTTGTAATTATCAAAGCAAAATTTTTTTTAACACTTTGAGTAAGGGGTAGTTAACCCCATGCATGTTTTTTTTTTAAATAGATGACATATTTGGAATCAGCATTCATTAAAATGTATATTAAGACATATTGCTTGTAATTACCAAAAAAAAAATTTTTTTGCTCCCTTCAGTAAGGGGTAGTTCACCCCATGTATGTTTTTTGTAAAAATAAATGTCATTTTTGTAAAACGCATATTTTTTTTGATTTTTTGACATATGTTTTTCTTTATATTTCACACATCATAATTTTTTTTCAACTTTGTCAAGGGTAATTTCAACCTCTTTCGGTAAAATATGAAAATATTGAAGGGTATAGAAGAACATATGATTATGTATGTATGTATGTATAGTTTTAATTTTGTAAAAATCCGCCCAAAAAAAGATAATTTTGGCCGCTTTTTTCGATTTCAGCCCACTGTGCGACGCCCTTGTTGAGCTTCGCCCCCCCTCCGCCCTCAAAGGCTAGTTACGCGGCTGTAATTGATAATATCTATTTGGGGTTCAGGCATTATTTAAGCCATTTGATACTCAAATAATTATTTATTTATATTTGAAGTAGGTATATAGCTGAGTGTTGATAATCAAATAGGAAGAATAAAACGAGCAAGCAGATAGTTATAATTCAATTTATTAATAAACCAAATTGAAATATAACTAGCTGCTTGCTCATTTTATTCTTCCTATTTAATTATTTATTTATAATTGGGCGATAACCAAGAATAAAAAAAAATAATCTAACTGTGAAATAATATCCAATTTCAGCAAGGGTTATAAGAGAGCATCCCAAAAACAATCCGATTGTGCCACCCATTGAAACTGAAAATAACGAGAAACAAAATAGTCTAAGAATATATTTATTATTACAAAAAATAAAATACATAATTAAAATCTTACCTAAAACATCCGAAAAAGTAAAAATAACTTGTTGAAAAACAACAATACGTGGAATAGAATTTTTTTCAATTGTGATTTTAGACGGCTGCTCCATACTGACCAAAGAAATATAAAAATTAAAATTAAAAAAAATCTTTAAAATGTTAATTTTTATACAAACGAAGGGCTTAATCCTCCTCGTGTTTGACCAGCAGTATACGATGATTCAGTCGTTTCACATAAGGGCATACAATGCTCTGAATACTTTTTTTTTTCAATTTTTTCTAAAAAAAAAAAAAAAAAAAAAAAATGAAATTATAATTGTATAATACTACCCATTTAATACTTTTACGATAACCGTTATTTAATAATATATATTTATTTGGGGTCCAAGTATTCTTATTTAAGCCATTTGGTATTCAAATGGCTTAAATAAAATCATCGGACTGCCTGGGGTCCGAACCCGCAACTTTTGGTATACGAGATTAGCACGCTAACCTCTACGCCAAACCCCGAGGGCAAGAAAATTATTATTACTACCTATTCCGATCCAGTGCCTGCTTGAGGATTTGTTTACATTCATGGAATACACAAATGAAAAGAATACAAAAATATTTTTCTATACATTTCCTTTGGGAGAAATCGTAACTTTAAGAATTAATAACTCAAAAATTTACAGGAATTTCAGGACTCGAGTATTTTTCCGGGGCTCTCCATAACGTCCTCTATAAGACTGCAAAATTTCGTTTCAAAATTCCAACGGGAAGTTGGTCAAACAGAGCGTGACAGACGGACAGACAGACAGACGGACACTCCGCAATTATTATATAAAAAGATTAATAAAAAATATTATTCAGTTAGAGATTTGTTTGAAAAAGATGGAATTATTTCAACCAACTTTCAAACAAGAGCGGATACAGAGGTGTTTCTCGGTGACCTACATTCAAAATCGTCTTTTTGTCTCACGTTTTTATTGAATAAAGAAAAATAATTTTTACACAATTTTCTCACGGGCCCTCCATTAAATTATAGTTTTGTAAATTAAAATTAAATATACAAATTAAACACTAGGTTATTTGTTTCAAAGGTTTTATTAATTAAAAAATTAACACTTGATACGTATTTCGACAATTCCTTGTCATCACTAGGGGTGTTCGATTATTGAAAAAAATAATCGATTTTCGATTATAAAAAATAATCGATTATTCCGATTAATCGGTTTCCCGATTAATCGAAAATAATCGGAATAATCGGTTTCCCGATTAATCGAAAATAATCGGAATAATCGGAGTCCCGATTAATCGGAAATAATCGGAGAACCGATTAATCGGAAATAATCGGAGAACCGATTAATCGGAAATAATCGGAGAACCGATTAATCGGAAATAATCGGAGAACCGATTAATCGAAAATAATCGGAATAATCGGAGAACCGATTAATCGGAAATAATCGAAATAATAGTAGAACCGATTAATCGGAAATAATCTATTATTTTTTCATAACTGATTATAGAGAAATAATCGTTTCAAAATAAGAATTTTTTTTTTTTTTAAACACACTTTTTTCACAGTCACACTCACATTCAAACACACATACATACAAGTCATTTCGGCATCTGAGGCCATATAAGACAAACTATAACCCAAGGGCGGATCCAGAGGTGTTTCTCGGGGGGGGGGGGTAATCTGGTGTGACTCGTCGCACAGCACACTATTTTTTTTTAATTTCGGTAATTTAAAAGCGCATTCTGTACTTGTTTGCCAGAATATAAATACACATCAAATTTTTAAGTATTAATTTTAAAAATTTTACATTAAAAATAAATTTTTTTGCGAAAAAAAGGTATTTTTTTCGAATCTCGGGGGGGGGGGGTAATTACCCCCCTTTACCCCCCCCCCCTTGTATCCGCCCTTGCTATAACCGATATATATGAATAAATATGTATTGGGGGTTAGGCATTTTTATTCAAGCCATTTGGTATCCAAAGCCATCGGACTTGCCTGGGTCCGAACCCGCGACTCCTGGTATACAAGGCCAGCACGCTAACCCCTACACCACGACCCGTGGGCCAAAATAATAATTTTTTTTTTTTTATAAAAAACATTCTCACTTTTTTCACAAACACACACCCATACACACACACATTCTTACAGTCTTTTCGGCAGCTTCGGCCATTTAAGACAGACGATAACCGTTATAGATAAATATATATTTCAGGCATATTTATTTAAGCCATTTGGTAGCCAAATGTCTTAAATAAAATCATCGAAAAATAATAAATTCTAAATATGGAATATTATTAAAACTTTCATATAAATGTGTGATTTTTAATAAAAAAAATTCATAGACAGACATATTTACATAAACATAAGGGAAGAAGCAAATTCTCTGTCTCCTCGCTCTTCTTTCTCTCTCTTTCCCCCTTCTTTAACACTGAGTCATTTACACCCGGTCAATAAACAATTTATTTATTATACAGTATTATATATATATTTTTTTTTTCTATTCTAAAGATATAAAATGATACATTTTTTCCGATTTATGAAAAATTTTAAATTCATTTAAATATATATCCAAATAATTAGTCTACAGTTAAATTTAAAAAAATTACAGATATCAAATCTATTAATTATTATTATTAATAATTTCATATGGTATATTTTAGTGAAATTTTGGATCTTAGATCCTTAGAAGAAAAAATCTATACCAGATTGGGAGTGGCGTTTTGCTATTTTTACACCGAAATACTCTATATTTAAAAAATGACTTTGGACTATAAAATAAAAATATACTAAATGCTAAATAAATGGCTTGAATAAAAATGCTTGGACCCCAATATATCATATATGTATTATCTATAACGGTTATAGTAAAATTCTTATATGGCCTGAGTTCAGTGGCGGCGCGTCCACTAGGCAAACTAGGCGGCCGCCTAGGGCGGCAACCTGGAGAGGGCGGCAAAAAGGGAAAAATAAAAAAAAATTTTGGTTCCGCAAGAGGCACCCGAAAAAAATTTCGGTCCCGGGGGCGGCAAAAATTGAGCGTCTCTAAAAAAAAGGTAAATTATTTTCCCGGACGGGAAAAATTTTTGGTTCCGCGCAAGAGAAAATGTTTCGCGGGCGGCACACGGGAAAAAATTTTGGTTCCGGGAAAAAAAAAAAATATCGCAGAAAAATTCTTGAGATCGGGGAAAATTTTAAGGAGGGGGCGGCAAATTAAATTTTTAAAGTTTTTTGGGAGGGGGGCGCAAAAAAAATATCTTGCCTAGGGCGGCAGAATAGCTTGCGCCGGCCCTGTCCCCACCCCATCGAACAAATTGGTTACCGTATCTAATTCTCCATTAAAATTAATTATATCAATAGTTAATAGATTTGATATCTGTAATTTTATTAAAAATTAAATACTATAGATTAATTATTTTTAGAAATTTTTTTGTGATTCCAATGATATATTGAACATATTTTTTATTTGTTCTAAATTTGGATATATATTTAAATGAATTAAAAACTTTTCATAAATTGGAAAAAATGTATCATTTTTTATCTTTAGCTTAAAATAAAACAAAACAAAATATATAAACTGTATAATAAATAAATTGTTTATTGTCCAGGCGGCAATGACTCAATGTTAAAGAAGGGGGAGAGAGAGAGATAGGATAGAGAGAGAAAGAGAGAGAAAGAGCGAAGAGAAAGAGAATTTGCTTCTTCCCTTAAGCTTTAGTTTGTCTATTAATTTTTTTTTTTATTAAAAATCAACACATTTATATAAAAGTTTTCATAATAGTCCATATTTATAATTTATTATTTTGGCCCATGGGTCGTGGTTAGGGGTTAGCGTGCTGGCCTTGTATACCAGGAGTCGCGGGTTCGGACCCAGGCAAGTCCGATGGCTTTGGATACCAAATGGCTTGAATAAAAATGCCTAACCCCCAATACATATTTATTCATATATATCGGTTATAGTTTGTCTTGTATGGCCTCAGATACCGAAAAGACTTGTATGTATGTGTGTGTGAATGTGAGTGTGACTGTGAAAAAAGTGTGTTAAAAAAAAAAAATTTCTTATTTTGAAACGAGTTGGAATATATATTCACCTCAATCGATTATTTGAATACAATCAATGTTGAAAAAAACACCGATTATTTCTCTATAATCAGTTATGAAAAAATAATAGATTATTTCCGATTAATCGGTTCTCCGATTATTCCGATTATTTCCGATTAATCGGTTCTCCGATTATTCCGATTATTTCCGATTAATCGGTTCTCCGATTATTCCGATTAATCGGTTCTCCGATTATTCCGATTATTTTCGATTAATCGGTTCTCCGATTATTCCGATTATTTCCGATTAATCGGTTTCCCGATTATTTCCGATTAATCGGTTTCCCGATTATTTCCGATTAATCGGTTTCCCGATTATTTCCGATTAATCGGTTTCCCGATTATTTCCGATTAATCGGTTTCCCGATTATTTCCGATTAATCGGTTTCCCGATTTCCGATTAATCGATTATTTTTTTTATAATAATCGATTATTTTTTAAGAAAATAATCGGTATAAAAACGATTAATCGATTATTTTTCCCAGCCCTAGTCATCACCAGAAGTGATCACTTCTTTGAAACAAATAACCTAGTGTTTAATTTGTATATTTAATTTTAATTTACAAAATGTTTCAACGAGAACCAACGGTCGAAAGTTTGTCTTATTATATTAATAGTTTTGTATTGAAGATGAACAGGCGTGATGTCGGTGAAAATATCTATAATCTTAGTGGGGTCGTCCACATATTTCGTAATGCGTTAGGAGGAGGGGGTCTTGCCAAAACGTTACTAATTGGGGACCCGAGGCAGTGGCGTAACCAGGGGGGCGAGGGGGGCTCGAGCCCCCCCCGCCCCAGGCGCTTCGAGCCCTTGGCGCCCCCCGGAACCGGCATAGGCGCCCTACGGCCTCTAAAATATAGCCCAGCGTATGTGATTTTATCATATTCTTTTCATCGATTGTCTTAAAAAATTGATTGTTTTCTTTTAAAATTATATTACAACTTGAATTCTACTATTTTAAATGAATTTAACTTAATTCCAAAAATAATAAATAACGTATATAGAGGCTTTATAATTAAAATTTTTTTTTTATTTTGCAATATATAAGCCTTAATTTGATGTTTTAAGGCTGTGGAGATTTACACAGGATTCGTATAAGCCTTAATATTTAATTTTTTGGAATTCAAAATTTTTTTAAGCATGAAGGAATTGAGCTATGAGACTGAAATGTTATATTTAATTTAAACACCCCCGGGACCGTGAAAATAAGCTTTTAATCAAAATCGGCCAAAAAGTACTAGTATTTTACTGATGTAGTTTTTCAGTTTTTTTCGATTTTCTCAAAATGAAAGGGCTTTTACCATTCTTCAGGCCCGCCCGAGCCCGCCCGGAATTTTTTCAAATCCGCCCATTCCCGCCCGAGATTTAGTGAATGAATGAACGAATGTCTAGCAATTTTTAAATAAAATTTCATTTGCATGCCCGTCGAAATAAAATACTCTATTTTAAAAAGTTTTTATTCTTTGATATTTTCCCGAAAACTGAATAGTTTTTGAAATAATCACAGAAGAAAACGACATTTTTCGTAAAAGCAAAGAAAAATCAAAACAAAATCATACAGGGGTCATTAAAAAACATGTAAATATAAACAAATTCGCTGAGAAAATTACTGGAAGAAATTTGCCCGCCGAAGGCGAGGAAGGGGGTCCAGGGGGCGGAGCCCCCCGGAAAATCGGCGCCCTAGTTGAGCTTCGCCCCCCCCCCCCGCCCTCAAAGGCTGGTTACGCCGCTGACCCGAGGGTTTCTCTAAGGGTGACATAACAATTCAAAGTTGAATTTATAAAATTTTTTGAAAAAAAAGGTTCAATGATTTTCACAACAGGAAAAAATTAAGTGAATATTTGAATCACGAGAGAAAATTACTAAAAAAAAAAAAAAAAATGAATTTTGTATAAGAAATTTTATTCGGGGGGGGGTAGTTCTATGTTGTGACATAATATTTGTAGGGGGGTTTGTTTGTATGCAACTAACTATGACAGGGGGGAAGGGGGGACTAGAAAATCGTCAAAAAAGGTGTTACGTAATATGTGGACCCCAGTATTAATTTCCGAATATTTCTTCTGTATTTCGCCCATCGATAATTCCCCAAATAAAATTTGTTAAAAATATAACCAAGTATTTATCAATCTAAATAAGTAGGTACCCGCTGGGATTTGTACTCCTTATTTACCTTGATAAAATCTTGGTTATATGTTTTTCATACTTCATGGACCAACACATGATATATGGACCCTGTTATACAATGGTATGTCAAAGACCAAAAAATTCAAAATTGAGTTAAGCACTGAATATTGTTTCAAATGCTTTAATTAATAGTATTTTTTATGAAATATGTCCTTAAAAAATTTATATTTAATGTTACTTGCACAATTGACAAGAAAAATTATATATAATCCAATGGAAACAAAAATCTTTAATGTTTATTTTCTCAAAACTCGATGTTTGGTCTTTGACACACCATTGCATAACAGGGTCCATATATAATTATTTAAAATTTATTTTGTTCTCTATTAGATAAGCAGTTATTTATTTTCAAAGCAAGCCGCCCCCCCTCCCTCGTTTTGCCTCGTGATTTTTGGCCTTCATGCACTAATTTTGAGAACAAGTTGAAATTGTATTAAATTTAAACTAAAATATGTCAAGAAAGGAGTTACATCTCAAAAAATTAGATTATGAAAAGCAAGCAATTTTTATTGCTTTCTATTACTTTTTACGTACCCCACTTCTTCGATATACACAAGAGACCACTGATTTCACATTCTTTGGCATTTACTAAAAAAAAGAAACAACCTTTTTTAATTATTTTTGCTATTTTAACCTGAATAGATATGAAACAGCATTTCCAAGGGTAAGTATTATTTGTTTATTAAATAAGGAATCTCCTTGCTCTAAGGGCCGGATGCTTCACCTATGGGTAGTTAGTTAACCTATTGTTAGTGTGTAATGCAGAAACCCACTTTCAGGGAACAGTATTAAGGGTTTTTTGAAGCTAGCTACTTAATAAAGACAACCTATAAAATTTATTAAAAATAAAAATTGAAATTAATTTAAATAAATAATAATAAATTAAAATAATTAATTAATTTAAAAAAAAAATTATTTTTTTTTTTACCAAAATTTAAAAATTGAAATGCGTTAGATGAAGTTGAAGTTAGCTTCATCTCGCCCGGGGAATAAACTCTCGCCAGAGGGAGTTGGCCAACCCTTCAACATATAACTAGTTTCCTTTAACATATTAGGTTTGTTCGATTCAAGCCCAAAGTGATTGTACACAAGAAGCCTAAGCACACACTTGCCCAGATCCACACCTTCCCACGCCCTCGCTGTGTGCAAACTAAGGTAACCCTCGGACTGCCCTGTGCTGCCCGAGGACCTTACCAGACAAAACCCGAGTCGCACATGTGTTCCCTCAAAATGTTAGAGTATTAGTAGGGAATAAACATTAGGAAATAAATATTAGTAGTAGTATTAACTTATCTTACCGCCTACTCGTCGATAAAGTAGTCAGCCACTTTACCACTCTAAAAACTCAACTTTTCGAAGTGGGAATTTTTTAAATTAAGAATTTTTAATACCGCGCTAACTTGTCGTTAACTTGAACATGTAGAAAATCGAAAAAACCGGCCGCCATTTTTCTACATATGCTCTGAATCACGTGTAAGTTTGGGCGTCCACTGGCATCCAAAACGAGAAAATCAAACGCCGGGAAGCATGCACGTGCTTCCCAGACTCCGCCCACTTGCTTGAAAGAAACTTGCCCATGGATGCCCAATTTTGAATCAAACACTTAGGAAATTACCCAGTGCTAGAATAAAACTAAGAGGAAGTTGCCCTAACTCCGCCCACTTGTTATAATCAAACAACGTTTTAGTCCTTGTACGCCATTGGGCATCCAATTGCGATAAACCAACAAACCAATTGTAAAATATATCACATCTCATCATTTTATTGTTAAAATAAGTTGAATCAAAATAAAAATAAATATATCTACTTCTTTTATCAATAAAATGATGAGATGTCGTATATTTTACTATAAGAATAAAACTGAAGAGGGTTTCTGCACTACAAAAATAAGCCACTTAACTGAGACTCCACTAACTACCCATACATCAAGCAACCGGCCCTTAGACTACTCAACTCATTTTGGACAAAAATCAACTTTTTTTTTTTTTTTTATTTATTTGCCTCTTCCAGCCGTAGGCCATTGAGTAAAACTATACACTTACATAATACTTAAAAAAAGGTAAACTAGTAAACAAAAATCGACTTAACCACTTTTTAAATTTAAACATAAATAGAAAATATATCCATTTTTTTAAATAAATAATCTGTGGAGTGCTTTTTTACGGGTTCAATATAACGTAGCCAACAGGATAATATAAAAATAAAAAAAATGACTTACATTTTGCATAACTCCAAAAGTGAGGCAAGCACTTACACAAATCCAATAAATCATACATTTTATACTGTAATTCGCATAATTTATAACTATAATTTGAAGCAATTTTTAAGGGAGCTTCATCCGAAAAATAACATTTACGATTGTTTGGATTCAATGCACGGGCTTCTGAAGACGATTTGATTATCGAAAGATAATCAATAAATAAAGTGTCTTCATATTTTAACTGCAACGAATGGTATTTATCTTCTTTTTTAGGGAAGGCGGTATTTTGTATTGATGTAACCTACAAACATCCTATTTTTATTTGATCAGGTAAATTAAATTATATAAAAAATAATAAACATTACATTTAGAAAAGAGATGAAGTAATTTTAATTCTCATTCTATCAAAAAATTCGAACTACTAAGGGATAGAAAAAAAAAAGGATAGAATGAAGAATGCTTCTGTTATTTTTATACGTGAAGTTAGGATGCTGGTGCCAGGCTTATGTTCCTAATATCACCACTTTGGTAAATCGTACCCAGATCTTTGGGCTCGGGCTAATTTAACAGAGACCTTGGCTAAAAATTCAACATATATACATATACATACATGTATACTCGAAGGCTGGCTTATGCAAATGAAAAACAATTGACTGCCTCAGATACCAGTGGACCTAACCTTTTGCGAATTGTAAAATATATCACATCTCATCACTTTATTGTTAAAAGAAGTTAAATAAAAATAAAAATATCAAATATATATACTTCTTTTTAAAATAAAATGATGAGATGTCATTATATTTTACTATAAGAATAAAAATGAAGAGGGTTTCTGCACTACAAAAAAAAAAAGCAATTTAACAGAGACTTTACTAACTACCCAAACATGAAAAAACTGGCCCTAAAGACCTTTAATAAAGACTAATAACCAGGGCCGGATTGGTAAGTCGCAGCGGCCCGGAAAAATTCTATCTCAACCGACCTCAACTCCCCCCCCCTCCCTATAAGTTTTTTTTTTTGTAATGCAAGGCTCTTGTGGCCAACAGTTTTTACTTTCTCTTACCTCTATATATATATGTTAATATATAGAGAGAGAAAGTATTGGATTCATGTCAAAAATTCGATGTCGAGATTTTGATTTATACAGTTTTTTTTTCAAGAAAATGATTTTTTTTTAATTGAAATTTTAACTATGAAAATTATTTTTTTATTAGAAGGGGTGGAAATAAGTAGGGGCTCCCCCCTTCACCGAAAACGCTACGTGGTGGAGTAAAACGGTGTTCATATTTGGATTCAAGAGATCATTTTACTTAAGAAACTGAAGGAATTATCTCGGGCTCGAAAAAAAATTACATTTTGCCCAGTAGTATAATTAACAAATTGACAAACTATTAATTATAGATAGCACTAGTCGACAAGGTTTTTTTCACAAGAAATCTGATAAGTGAACCTAGTACATTTTTTCATTCTGAATTCAGATATGTAGTTAGAATTTTTCCATCAGGCACAGTTTTAGAGATATAGAGCAAAATAGATTTTGATTGAAAATGGGCTCTAAAACGGCTTTTATTTAGAATGTTCAAATTATTTTTAACGGGACACCCCGTCAAATTATGCAGATAGTTATAATACATATAAATTTTAAGTTTCATCCCAATCGGAGGTCATTTAGACGTGCCGCAAACGGCTTAAAGTTTAAAAAAATCGAAATTTTCAAGATTTTTTTGCTTTGGTCACCCCTAATACAATTTTAGATATCCCTGAATGAAAAAAACATATATTTACGATATTCTATAGTTCTTTGGCTTTCTAAAAATCACTCATTCGTAAAAATCTGTTAATTATTAACGAAATTATTAACAAAAACGTGAGCAAAGAAAAAACACAAGTACACTCACTGGACGAAAAAAATGGACTTCAATTGAATTAAAAAGCGAACCCTATCTACGAGAAGCTAATGTATCCTCTTGGAGCATAGGTTCACAGGCACTAACTTTATTATATATTATTAAAAAAAATATTTTTTTGAATCTGATATCTTTATTTATACTTCTAAAAGAACAAGAGGTCCATTTTTTCGTCCAGTGAGTGTACTTGTGTTTTTTCTTTGCTCACGTTTTTGTTAATAATTTCGTTAATAATTAACAGATTTTTACGAATGAGTGATTTTTAGAAAGCCAAAGAACTATAGAATATCGTAAATATATGTTTTTTCATTCAGGGATATCTAAAATTGTATTAGGGTGACCAAAGCAAAAAAATCTTGAAAATTTCGATTTTTTAAACTTTAAGCCGTTTGCGGCACGTCTAAATGACCTCCGATTGGGATGAAACTTAAAATTTATATGTATTATAACTATCTGCATAATTTGACGGGGTGTCCCGTTAAAAATAATTTGAACATTCTAAATAAAAGCCGTTTTTAGAGCCCATTTTCAATCAAAATCTATTTTGCTCTATATCTCTAAAACTGTGCCTGATGGGGCAAAACTAAAACGATATTTGAATTCAGCATGAAAAATACTTCTAGAATTTCATATCTTCATTCTTGTGAAAGAAAAAAAAGTTCATTTTTGTCGACTAGTGTAGTCATTATAAGCTACATTAATTCTAAATATATTTTTAGAAAGATTGGTTCAATACCCCCGGACCTTTTTTTTCGATATGCCGTCATTTTACCACATGCGAGCACTCGGCGGGAAATCGTTTTTTGAAATTTTAAACCCCTGTAGATTCCGAATCAAATCAGACTAAATTTGATGTCGATTTGTGCAGGAAGAAAAATTCTAATAGAATATATTAAAAAATCCCGATTAATTAACTCGAAAATCATTTTTTTCTCGAAAACCTCATTTTGTAGGTAAAAAATTATCGATTGTCAGGGACGGAATTATACCCAAGGATTGAAGGCCGTCACCTCAGGATTTAGTGGCTCCGAAACCAAACAATATATTATATTTTTATAGAGTTATATTTAAAAGTAGCTACAAATATTTTGAGAAGAAAAAGATAAAATTATTATTTTGTGCATAATTGATCTATTTTAAATTTTTCTCCATAATTTCCAGAATCTCGAATTCGGGAGGAGCCTCTTAAAATGTTTACGGCTTCAAGCGCCTGGAACTCTAAATTCATCACTGTCAGTGGCGTACCGAGGGGGGGGCGAGGGGGGCGGTCCGCCCCAGGCCCCGAGCCGGCATAGGCCCCCATATATTAATAAAAAAAAAATTTAATGAAAATTTCCCTTTGAAAGGCCCCGGGGCCCTCAGGACTCAAGTAAAAACAAAATTTAATGAAAATTTCTCTTTCAGAGGCCCCGGGGCCTTCAGGGCTCAAGTAAAAACAAAATTTAATGAAAATTTCTCTTTGAGAGGCCCCGGGGCCCTCAGGGCTCAAGTAAAAATGGGAAAATTTAGATAAAAAAAAAAAGAAAATTTAATAAAAATTTCCCTTTGAGAGGCCCCGGGGCCCTCAGGGCTCAAGTAAAAACGGAAAAATTTAGAAAAAAAAACAACAAAATTTAATGAAAATTTCTCTTTGAGAGGCCCCGGGGCCCTCAGGGCTCTCAAGTAAAAACGGAAAAATTTAGATAAAAAAAAAACAACAAAATTTAATGAAAATTTCTCTTTGAGAGGCCCCGGGGCCCTCAGGGCTCAAGTAAAAACAAAATTTAATGAAAATTTCTCTTTGAGAGGCCCCGGGGCCCTCAGGACTCAAGTAAAAACAAAATTTAATGAAAATTTCTCTTTGAGAGGCCCCGGGGCCCTCAGGGCTCTCAAGTAAAAACGGAAAAATTTAGATAAAAAAAAACAACAAAATTTAATGAAAATTTCTCTTTGAGAGGCCCCGGGGCCCTCAGGGCTCAAGTAAAAACAAAATTTAGTGAAAATTTCCCTTTGAGAGGCCCCGGGGCCCTTGGGGTTCAGGGATATACGGTATTTTAAAAATATTTTTGTATATGGAGGAGAAGGATATTTAAAGATAAGCACCCCCCCCCCAAAAAAAAATTCAATATAAGGCCCCCTCTTCTAGTTCCGCCCCAAGCCCCCAACTGCCTCGGTACGCCTCTGATCACTGTCTTTTATTCTAATGATATTTAAAGATATTTAGATTTTATATTACCTCCTATTTCTAAAATACGTATAAAGTAATTACCAAATATATGTATTTAGGTTGTAAGTAAATTTCAATTTTTGAACCTAAAACAGAATCAATGAATAATAAACTGCCATCCCGTACTGGTGATCTAAAAATCAAGAAAAGTAAATTTTTCATCAGTTTTTTTGATTTTGCTTTTTCGACATTTAATGTCATTTAGAAATAAAAATTACCCTTCAATGAGATTATAGTTGTTGATTAGTGTGTTAGTGGCTAGGCAAATTCCTTTCTCTGTATACTTAAAAGAATATGATAGGCTCGTATTAATTGGGATTGTTTGTAAGGATTTGAAATTTTTCATAATATTTAAATCATGCGTCTAAAAATAAAAATAAATAAATAAATATAATTGTATTACTTAATATTAAATAGGCAACAATCCTTACTTGTATGACTGCTTGTCTAAAATTAAAATCTTTATCAATAATTAAATTTTCAAATTTTTTGAGTTTTTCTGGAATAATATCATCAACATTATTGATTGAAATTATCTCTTTAACAAAATTCACATAAGAGTCAAATTTTGTTTTATCATTAGCTGAAAGTCTAAAAATAAAATAAATAAATTAGTCTATTAAATTTAAATTGCTCAGGGGCCCACATCTTGTGGCGACCACGAGCTGCCCTAGCTGGGACTGGGAGTATTTCTGTTCTTTGCAAGTCAGTTTCTCCAATAAACCGTGTTTTATTTTTTCAATTTTAGTGGCAATGAGTGAAGTAAAAGTGACAAAATAAAAATTATTATAAATATCGATGTTATACTAGCCGTCATTGAGAGTTTATTGGAGAATATTTTGCATCAGGGCCGTGCCTAGGTTGTTTAGCGCCCGGGGCAAGTTAGTCCTTTAGCGCCCTTTGAATAAAAGTGACGTCAAAAAATAAATATGTATTTGGTTAGGTTTATGAAGGAAATAAAATTTAATTAAAAATTCTGGAAATATTAAATTTCAATAAAAACTTACACAGTAGCGATTTTATCAATTTCTTCATCTATTGTATTATCGACGGGGCAAAAATATGCTGAAGGAAAAGAAAGAGAATTGGACCATACTTTTTTAATGGACATTACTGTTGGACTTTCTTGATATCTGGTCCAAGATTGATTACAAATAATAGCCGCACCCGTCAAAGATATAATGCAAATTATCATCCAAAATATTCTGGAAAGTAGGATTTTATTATAATAATTAAGCTTTTAATAATTAATGTTACAATATTTTGAAATACAATCTCGGACAAAAAAAATAGATCAATTTTTATTTTTTTACTTTCTCTTACATATATATATATATATATATATATATATATATATATATATTAATATATAGAGAGAGAAAGTATTGGATTCATGTCAAAAATTCGATGTCGAGATTTTGATGGATATACACGTTTTGAGGTCTCCTAAATAAAAAAAAAACGGTTTTTGCGACATGTTCTGTCTGTGTGTATGTCTGTTTGTCTGTGTTCAATTTTAAGTATGATGGAATTGAGCTATGAGGCTGAAATTTTATATTTAAGTTAGACACCCTCCTCGAGCGTGAAAATAAGCTTTTAATCAAAATCGGCCAAAAAGTACTAGTACTTTACTGATGGAAGGCGTGAGGAACTTCGTTCCTGCCGGGGGTCCTACGACTCCACATGTTTGCTTTTTTAATAAACACACACTTTTTTCTCATTCACACTCACACTCACACACATTCACACAATCTTTTTCGGCAACCCAGCCCTTTTAAGACTTTGACGATAACTGTTATATGGACTCTGTTACGCATTAGTGTGTCAAGCGCCAGATATCGAGTTTTGAGAAAATTAACAATAAAGTTTTTTGTTTTCATTAGGATCAGGAAGATGTATGGCAGCCAGCAAGTAATAAAGAAACTATTTGATTATCGTCGACGTTTAGGGATCACGTCGATCCTATCTTCAGGACGATAAACTGTTGTTATTGCTTAGATGGATGCAATTTTGGTTCATACAAAATAAATAATTAAATTGCATATAAAATTGCTGGCTGCCATACATTTTCCTGATCCTAATAATTGCCACTCAGCCATCGAAATTCTTCTATTTTTTGTTTTCATTGGATTATATATAATTTTTTTTTTTTTGTTAATTGTGCAAGTAACATTAAATATAAATTTTTTAAGGACATATTAAAAAAAAAAATACTATTAATTATAGCATTTGAAACAATATTCCGTGCTTAATTCAATTTTTAATTTTTTGGCGCTTGACACACTAATGCATAACAGGGTCCATATATGATAATATCTTATGGGGGTCCAGGCATTTCTATTTAAGCCATTTGGTATCCAAATTGCTTAAATAATATCATCGGACTGCCCGGGATCCGAACCCCTGTCTTTAAAAATCCTTTATCAAAATAATAGGCTAATTAAAAAAACTTACTTTTCGAAAATATGCAAATTATCATAAGTCAAATAGATCAACCCCTGAACTGTGGTATTTTGAAAAATAAACATAAAAAAATCATTCACTTTTGTGCAAAATGATTTCGGGGGCTGTTTGAATACACTTAAGTGATTACTTTTTTTCAAAATCCCCTGCAATCTTTGCTTACGCCAATCAAAATCCATCGGTTGCCACATAATTTATGTTGGTGAGATCGGACAAGAGAAATATAAAATTCATCAATATAACTAACTATTGAATAGTTTAATCACAATAATTTCAAATAAATCATATTTATATAATGATTACTGTTGAATAAGTGTGCATTATTATATATTTTTTTAATTATGCTCTAGATAGATATCAAATATATATATGGATTTTTTTACTTGAACATGCAAGAGATGGTTGCGGAGATATTCTCAAATATTTTATCCAATAATTTGAAGGGTTTAGGATTAAATTAACCATAAAAAAATATTTATCTCTTTTATAATTAAAGTTATACTTTACTTAATGTTTTTTTTTATTAAACATTAGTCCTTTTTTCTAAATTTACTATATAAGACAGGGGTTCCCAAACTTTTTTCTCTGGCGCTCCATGTCAAATCCCAGGGCAAACCTTATGTTACTAATAACACTACATGGCATGAAAAAAAGCCCCGAGATAATTCCTTCAGATTTTTAAGTAAAATGACCTGAACCCAAAAATGACCTTCGTTTTACCCCATCGCGTACCGTTTTTGAGGGAGAGCCCCCTGCTTATTTCCATTCCATTTCGTTAATTTTAGGTAGGTAGTTGTTTGAAAAGGATGGAATTTTTTCAATCAATGCTCAAATAGACTGTTCATTAGCCAGTCAATATATTATATCGTATAAGATAGCAAATTTGCAAGATATATGCTTAAGATTGGGCAAAATTGCACCCCCTGGAGTCGAACCAGGATCTTCACGCTTTCGGGTGGACTACCTTATCCTAGAGCGCAGGTTCACTTATTTTAGGGCCATGAATTAAATTTGGAGGGATGAAAAAGAATATTTTGGCCTTAACATTTCTTCAGAAGGTCTAGAGAGGTGAAAAGTTCAAAAACTCGAACATTTGGTTCCAAGGGGGTGGAGAGGATGTGGGGGAGGATTTGCCCCTTAAATTGCAAAAAAATCAAAAATGATCGATTTTTTCTGTTATTTTCGCAATTTTTTCACTGATCTTCTACATATTCCAGCTAACAGACCTCCCTCAACCTTCCTTAAATATTCCTCAACAAAAATAAAATATATAAAATAAAGCGGGCGAGGTGTGAACGATTCCGAAGCCCTCGAAAGAAGATGTAGGATTCACAGCTCCACGCTGCACAGTCGGGTGAATATGCGGTTATTACTATAATATAGAAGCTATCAAATGAAAATTATTTTCTATATTTTTGAAAAATATTTCCAAAAGGGGGGTAATGGCCCCAATGGCTATTAAGTAAAATTTTTGTCGAATTAAACTAATTATAGACTACTAGGTATATATAATTTTATATTTCTTTCGGTTTTTATATCGCCTGCGTGTTATTAAAAAAAACCTTTACATGTCTGAATAATGTTAAGTTAATATATTTTAGTCTCTCATTTCTTCAGTTCATGCTCTAGAGCAGGGGTGGCCAAGGGCGGGGTAATGTTGCGGCCCCAAAAGCTATGTCAAATACTCTGCGAGTTGTTAAATGTCAAAAAAGATATTGGGAGAGACTTCCCTGGCGATACGAGGTATTAAAAATAATTTACTGAAAAATTAATTAAAGGATTATTTATTTATTTAAAAAGGATGTTGGCATTAGGCCACCAGCCATTATAGCCACCGATATGACATAAGGAATTATTGAAAATAATTTCTGATTGATTCATAATTATATTTATTTAATAATTAAGTTCTTTTTAAATTATTTTACTTTTATTTTACAGAAAAGTAGGGCATGAATAATTCACTAATTTCTTGATTCGATTAAATGATTTTTTTTTTCTGGCCCCTTCAATGAACGATATTTTTTTTAAAATTCTTTAGTGTCAAATTTAGTATTTTTTTTTATATATACTAATACAATTTTCTTAATTTTTTTTTTTAATCACGTTGATTATTCATTACACTCTTGGCCTATATCCTAGAATGTAAAAAAAAAGTCGGAGAGTAAAATAATAAATAATTTCAATAATGCTAAGGAGAGAACAGCCCAAGAAAAGTCCAATAGTGCCTCCCATGGAAACTGGAAAAAAAGTCATTTATTATTTTAAATAATATATTTTATTTTTATTTTTTTTAATTTATAAAAATTACCTAAAACATCAGTGAAAGAAAAAATTATTTTTCTTGTAATTATCGTTGAAGGGAAAAGGTTTCTTTCCATAAAAATTATTTTTTCTAATAAGGAGCTAAAACAAAATTTTAAATAATTAAAAAAAAAAAAAAAATGTTTATAAACTAGTAAAATTCATAATTATACCCTTTATAGCTCTTAGAGACTTCAATGGGAACATTTTCATATCTTATGGAGACTTCAAACATTTCGCAGCGTGGGAAACATTTTTCGCTATTATCTTTGAGATTGCCTGAAATTAATTTATAAAAATGTTTATTTATATTTAATTTATTTAGTTAAAAAATAATAAATATTTTTACCAACCCCAATTTTCGAAAAAGCATTGAAGACCCTTCAAATCACATTCTTTCATGTCGACTGTAACATAAAGGAATTAACTTTTTATCTAAATGTATATATATATCTATATAAATATATAAATGTGATTCCTCTGTCGATATCAAAATATCTAAGAAACTATAAGAGTAATAAAATTTTTTTTTGAGGTTGTAGAGCAATAGCAAGTATATAATTTCGTCCCGAAAATCGCAGCTATTTGCGATATTCAAAAAAGATATAACGAAATTATCTCAGAAATTATATAAGCCAGCGCCATGAAATCTTTATGACCTTGGAACTAGTCATTTAGTGATTAAAGGGACCGAAGGGAGGCCGCGTGTCCAGGCGCAAACCCGACGCAGCCCACTTTGCTTCTAGTATTTTATTAAACTTGAAGCTAATGGATAGATAAGACTATTTTTTGAAAAAGTTTAGGTATTATAGATATATAATTTATAAAAAAAATTATAATTTGCCTGTGTACTTTTTTTAAAATTCCCTCCACCAAAATTTTTTAAAATTCAAAAATCAATTATATTTTAGATGCTCTTTAAAATGTATATTCTCATTTTGCCCTAAAAGTGTTATGAAGTACACTTTACTGATTTAGTAGTTCATATTTTTCAAATTCATTTTCCGACTCTTCGTTCCATAGAGCCAATGTTAAATCCCTATGGGGATTTGCATGTTAATTTCGATTTTCCAACTTTCCAACTTTTTACACACTTTAAAAAATTCTTTCCAATTCTTATGAAATTTTGTATGAAAAATGACCATAGTTTATTTCAAGCAGTCAACATTTAAAACGCAAGTTTGGAACGAAGGTGCTATGGGCCAGTCATTAAACAAATATAGTGCCCTATTAACACCCTATGAAGAATCAACCAATAAGACAATTCAATTGCAATACATTTTTGTCTACATGCAAACCCCTAAACCCTAGCAAAAACTCTACCACTTTTCTAAGACCCAGGGGCTAAAAATGCTAAAATAAAATTACAAAATACAAATCCGACTTACAAGATTTAAAACAAGCCTTTAGAATAAAAAATAAAAACCTTTATAAAAAAAAAAAACTTTTTATTACGTTTTTGGTAATCCATAAAAAAGGGCAAACAATGGCATATTCCATTCAGTTCATACATTTTTAGTTCGAGTTGACATAATTTGATATCATATTGAGAGGTGATTTTCAAGTTAGTTTCATCACTAAAGAGGCATTTTCGATGATTTGGAGTCAAATCTCGTAGATCAGGAGAGGCAGTCATCGCCCCATCAAAATTAACATGCACCTTCAATTCAGTTAAATTTATGTGAAGGTTAGGATTATCATCTTCCATTGGAAATAGAGTATTGCTTCTAGAGAATACCTGAAACCAGAAAAACCAAGATATTTGTTTTATTGTTCAGATTTAAACTCTTTTGTTAAAACATAGTATCAATACAACAAATATTAAATAATACTAAAAAGACACTAGGTTATATGTTTCAATTTCACTTCTGTTGATGACAGTAATGCCAAAATTTTTTTTTATTTAATTACATTCTTTCGGCTACAGAGGCTTCATATTACTATTTTATTGATTTTTTTTTTAAAATAAACTACATCTGCTATAAGTAGAACATGAATGAAAGTAAAATAATCAAAATGCGCAGGGGCCTTTAATTAAGCCATTAAATGAAAGGTGAAGTTGTCAAATATTCCATAAAAATTTTGCTTACCTTTGTATTATATGGATAAGAAAGTAAATTAGTTCGAAAAGATGATTTAAGTAAATGATCAGTTTTTACTAAAGAAACATTTTTAATAACCAAAGATCTGAAAATTAAAAAAAAAAAATTATTATAAATTTAGGAAAGATCAATCAGTACCAGTGGAATATTAATATGGGTTAATTAATGGTGGGATAGTAAGTAAAGACCGGAGAAAAAAAGCACAAAAATATGGAAAAAAGCATTAAAAATCTTGAATAAAAAGTTGTTCAGTAAGCATCAATTTTTTTTAAAAAGCATCTCATAAGCAACTTTTTTTTTAGCAAAACAGCTCTACTCATACCAATGGCGGATCCCCCCTTGAGATTTAACAAAAATATTTTTCTTGGAAATTATATTTTATTTTTAATATAAAATTTTAAAAATTAATACTTTAGATTTCTATATATATTCTGGTAAACAAGTACAGAATGAAACTTTAAATTAACGAAAGTAAGAGAAAGTCGTGTGGTGTGCTGCCAGTCACACCAGATCCCCCCCCCCCCCCCCCGAAAAGCTTCTCTGGATCCGTCCTTGACTCATACCTTACTACTAAATTATGACATTATTACATTACTATTACGAAATATTAAAAAGGACCAATATAGGAAAGACGAGGGTCGGCCGCAATCGGGTCCGAGCCAGAGTGGGAGGGGGGGAGGTCTAGGAGGATACAACCCCTTAATTGACTTTCAAATAAAAATATCTGTGCCTATAATTCGTTTGTCTGTTCTCTTGAATATCTTCCTGTAGGAATTTTAAAACGAAATGTTAAAAAGAACCAAGATAGGAAAGAAAAGGCGAGGGTTCGCCGCAGGGTGGCAAAGCCCCTTAAGGCGGGATTTAAAATTTGTTAAATAATTTTTACTAATTGTAATTATACTAATATAACAATAATAAAGTAACTTAGTTAACTTGCCCACCGAAACAATTATAAAGTAACAATCACTCTTACTCATTCAAAGAATTATAATCATAGAGAAGTCCGTTGATCATAAAACAAATTCCTCTTCCAGTAAACATGAGCGATTTCGTTGCTCCTTCAAAAGGTTCAACAACGGACACACCTTGAAAATACATGTCCATTGTAAAATTTTGTATCTGTAATATAATAAATATTCACTTTTAGTTTTTTATATTGAATCTATTAAAAAAATAATAGCATAGATATAGAGGGACGGAAAATTTTTTTGAGACGGAAAGGAAGGGTTGGAAACCTCTGGACTAAGAAGAATTATTTCTTCTGATCTCTCCAATCATGAATTATTTTAGTGTATGCCTAGTTGAAAAAAAATTATTCTTACTTCAAAAATGGTATTTCGAAAATTAAAATCCTTTTTCAGAGGTAATTTAGAATACTTTGAAAGTATTTCTAGATTTTTCTCTTCTATATTATTAGTAAAATAGACGAGATCATCAAGAAAATTTTTAAATTCTTCGGTGAGCGATTGATCATTTCCTGCTAAACTAAAAAAATAATTTAAAATATTAATTTATAAATAAATTATTAGAACAAAAACCCTTACTTTGATGCGATCTCTTCAAATTTAGTCTTGTTGATATTATCATAAGGACAAATGTAAAGGGCAGGGAAAGGGACCATTAAGTCATAGATGTCCTTTTCAACTGACATCACTATTGGATTATCTTGATATCTTCTCCATGATTGGTTACAGATAAGAGCAGCCAAAACGAAAAAAGTTATAAAAATCAGTAGCCAAAATAATCTGAAAAATGATATACTATGAATTTAACTATATAAACCCCATAAGGATGAAATGTAACAAACAATATTTTTGAGATTTTTTTATTGAGTTAATCCTTTCACGCCAATGTCATAAATTATAAATGAAAAATGATTCTTTACAATTTTCTGATATAATTTTGATCCAACGCAAGTTGTATCCCTTTATAGCCTCAATCATAGACAGAGATAGGGAAAAAATTCTTTAAAAAGGATTAGCGATCCGATCCGGGGATCCAATCAGCTAATCCGTTCCGATTTAGAAAAAGGATTCGTAAATCCAGATCTGCGATTCAAAATTCTATCAGGACTTGATTTTTTAAGCGTTTGGATGATTCAAAAGGATATACATATTTACAATTAAAAAGTAAAAAATATTAAAGGATTGGCTATCTTTTGGAAAGGATCGCAAAAATCCAATTTTGCTAAACTTTCGAAAAGGATTAAATATTCGATCCTAGATCTTGAGAGCAAAGTAATTTTGATCCAGATCCAAGATACTCCCAAAGAAACGATTTCGATTCAGATCTGAAAATCTTGGATCGGTTTGGATTTTCGGATTTGAATCCAAAAGGAGCCCATCCCTGATCATAATTTGGTAAATATTGCTCAACTAAATCTATAAATAGATTTATAAATAAATAAATATTATTATTTATAAATAAATAAATAATAGAGTAGTAAGCCAGTAGGCCTAAGTATTAATTAAATTAAAAAAAGTATATAAAAATAAACTTTAACAAGGATTACTTGCTTTTCCAAAATATGGATCGCATAAGTGAGATGAACTAATCCCTGAACTGATGTGTAGGTGAAAACGAAGTAGATGAATTCTTTTGTCTTTTCTAGAGTTGTCAAAGGTACAGGCTCCGGAGGGGGGTTGATTCTTCGCCAAAATGGCTTGCGTGCGTTTTTTTCGCCATTCTAAATCCGGACGTTGTTTCGGGAAAGCTTGTGGTTGCCACATTTCTTCCTGATCGATGCGTTCCTGATTGCGGTTCCACTTCAAATTGTTATAAAATAAATATTTACCTGGCATGCAATTTACCATTATCTACTATATTGATGTACTTGTTCAAATAAAATGTCTAAATATCTCTTTTAACTCAAATAGAATAACACTTTAATAGCCATTATATAAAATTTTTTTAAGTATTTCTTGTCACGAAAGCAGTGTCATATTGTTTGATATCTTATCTTCAGCCCTCGAAAACAAATTTTAATTTTAATATGATATAAATCTTCTTTGAATTTATTTAAAAAAAAATTCATATATTAATAGTACAATCAAGACTTGATATAGGCCTCTAATAGGTAATAAGGGTGTTAAAATCGCATCTATACAACTGTTAATTAATTAACATCTTTTTATAAAAAAAACTTTAGTTGAATTCGTAATTCGAATTCTTACTTGAATACTAAGGTTTCTTATTTTCACTGACTCTCTCTAACTCTGTATGAGGAAAAAAAAATATCAGCAAATTTAAAAATATAAGCTCATATTTGGAAATTTAGGTATCTATTAATATATTTTGAATTTATAAATTTCATGTTGGAAAAACTGCCCTAATAGTTTAAATATAGGATATATATAACGATAGAATATAGAACCCGAAAAAGAAATTTCCGCCAAATCAAAAATGTACCGAATAATTATTTTTTTTTATCTACGGCTTTTAAAAGAATTACCCATTTAGGTGTACCTGGTAGGAAAAAATCTGGTGTGACTGGCGCACAGCACACAACTTTCTCTTACCTTCGGTAATCGAAAGTTGTGTACTGTGCTTGTCACACCAGATTTTTCGTGTCGAAATATATTTAGTTCCCGACAGTACGGTACATTTGAATTCAGATGTAAAATTTATAAGTATGGGAAAATATTTATATTTTGTTACCATGGCAACCATTTTTCCTATCTTTTCTATGAAACACAAGAGTAAAGTGGTCTTCAGAAGATTTCAATGGCAAAATGAGAATATACATTTTAAAGAGCATCTAAAAAATAATTGATTTTTGAATTTAAAAAAAAATCGTTGGAGCAAATTTTGAGAAAATCGAAAAAAACTGAAAAAGTACATCAGTAAAGTACTAGTACTCTTTGGCCGATTTTGATTAAAAGCTTATTTTTCCGGTCCCGGGGGGTGTTTAACTTAAATATAAAATTTCAACCTCGTAGCTCAATTCCTTCATCCTTAAAATTGAACACACACCCACACACCCACACACCCATAGACAGACCATGTCGCGAAAACCACTTTTTTGGATTCAGGGGACCTCAAAACGTGAAGATCCATCAAAATCTCGACATCGAATTTTTGACATGAATCCAATACTTTCTCTCTATATATATATTAACATATATACATAGGTAAGAGAAAGTAAAAAAGTCTATGCTTTTTGAAATAAAATTGTTTAATGTGTAGATTCTTGAAGGAAATATATCCGACATTGGAACTCTTCTTTTTACTTTCTCTTACCTATGTATATATGTATATATATATACAGGGGCGTAGCGAAGAGATTTTTCAGGGGGGGGGGGAGAAGGCCAAAAATGCCAACTCAATTTAATCAATTTGCCAACTGTACAATTCACATTCTTATTCATCCTATATATATTAATTTACTAGGGGCCAAACCCGACGCCCCTTAGTCGCTATATGACATGTTTGAACGTTAAGTCCCCTCCCCCCTTCACTTTGCTATTTTAATATTAAAAAACTAAAGGATTAAACAAAATTTTTGATAGAAATATAATTAAGGCAAGATTTTTTTCAATTGAGAAATTCCCCATATAATTACACTCAATGAAAAATTTTGTCGAGTAGTACAGGACTCTTACCGACTAAAACCCTCTTCTATTTTCTAATGTGTAATTTGCCGGGGTGTTTTGAGCAATTCCTAGGTTTTTATATAGAATACCCTAATTCCAAATAAGTTTTTCTCCATCAAATTTAGTTTTAGAGATTTAGAGAAAATTAAATTTTAATAGAAAATGAGCTCTAGAGCGACTCTTATTTTGAATTTTCTGGCTTTACCCCTTAAAAAGAAATACATTAGAACCTCGCTTAGGGTGCCCTTTCATAACAAGCAATTTGTAAAAAAATTGTAAAAATATGACTTGCTTAACGAGTGACGTTTCGCATAACGAGTGGAGAGGAGAGAGAAAGTCCCGGATTGTGCTCATGTTACATCAGTCTGTGTCATGAGGGGACAGCTCTAATGAGAGAATGTTATTGTTTCGCATAACGAGTGTTTCGCTTTACTAGTATGATTCTGGAACGAATTATGCTCTTTAAGCGAAGTTCCACTGTACATAGAAATATAAAGTTTCAGCCCAATTTAAGGCGATTTAGTGGTGCAAAACACGGCTAAAATTTTAGAAAAATCGAATTTTTTCAGTTTTTTCAACTTTGGACACCCCTAATAGGTAGAATCTTTTACCATCACTGAATGCAAAAAAACATATATTTACGATATTCTGTAGTTCTTTCACTTTCTAAAAATCATTCTAAAGAAATTATGAACAAAATAGTTATCAAAGTCAATTTTGTTAAAAAGCAAATAAAAGAAAATTTTATGATAAAGATGGTGTTTTGAGCCAAGAATTTAGAGCTATTCTTGGGTATATGGATGGATAGCTCTGAATCCTGACTAGGAAAACTGTTTTGCTCATAATTTCGTTATCAATGAATTATTATTTTTTTTTTTAACTTTTTCGGCGGCCCTCGGGGCTTGGTGTAGAGGTTAGCGTGCTAACCTCGTATACCAAACGTCGCGGGTTCTGACCCCAGGCAGTCCGATGATTTTATTTAAGCCACTTGGATACCAAATGGCTTAAATAAGAATGCCTGGACCCCAATATGTATATTAAATCAATAACGGTTATCGTAAATGTCTTACATGGCCTAAGTTGCCGAAAAGACAGTGTGAATGTGTGTGTGAGTGTGAGTGTGAATGAGGAAAAGTGTGAATGTTTAAAAAAAAAAAAAAAACTTTTTTCGGCTACAGAGGCCAGGTATGACTTTATTTAATATATTTCTAAATTACATTATACCGATGGCTACCGATAGGACGTTCCACAAGCTGATTGCTCTGAGTCACCAATCCCGGGGCTTTCGCCACGCTTGGCATTGGTTAACTTTTGGAAAGTTAAAACCTATAGAAGATCATAAACATACTTTTTTTTCATTCAGGGATGGTAAAAATTCTATTCAGGAGTGGCTTAAAAAAATGAAAAAATCCAATTTTTCTAAACTTTTAGCCGTGTTTTGCACCACTTAGCCCTGGGCTCAAACTTTACAGTATAGACCTATTTTCTATGTATTTCAACTAACTGCATATTTTTAAGGGGTAACGACTTTAAAAAACTAGAAAATTCAAAATAAGAGTCGCTCTTGATCAGATTATTTATTAAAATTTAATTTTCTCTATATCTCTAAAACTAGAGCCGATGGCGCAAAATTTATTTATTTTTTTTTTTATTTTTTTTTATTTTTGGAATTAGCGCTTCCATATAGCCAGGAATAGCCCTAAATTTCAAAAAACTTTTTTGTTGACCTGTATAAAATTTATTTTTTTATCAAAAACATTGTTTAATTCCTTTTTTTACAATTATAGTAAATAAAGAAAATTCAAATGAACGACTGAGGTTTTTTTATTTGTTCAAATATTTTATTTACTAATGATTTTCTCTGTGTGTTTGTATTATATAATAAATTTATATTCAGTAAAAAGAAAATAAATTTATTTATTTGAAAAATTAAAAAAAAAAAATTTTTTAATAGATGAAAATATAAAAAAAGAAAATTTAATTTTTTTTTTTAAATTAAAATATAAATTAATTTCTGTTAAATAAACTTTATTTTGCCAACTGGTCCTTGATTTTGCCAACTTTTGCCAACTCGATTCGACCTGGGGGGGAGACTCCCCCCCCATCCCCCCCTTGGCTACGCCCCTGTATATATATAGAGAGAAAGTATTGGATTCATGTCAAAAATTCGATGTCGAGATTTTGATGGATATACACGTTTTGAGGTCCTCTGAATCCAAAAAAGTGGTTTTCGCGACATGGTCTGTCTGTGGGTGGGTGGGTGTGTGGGTGGGTGGGTGGGTGTGTGTGTGTTCAATTTAAAGCATGAAGGAATTGAGCTATGGAGCTGAAATTTTATATTTAAGTTAAACACCCCCGGGACCGAGAAAATAAGCTTTTAATCAAAATCGACCAAAGAGTACTAGTACTTTACTGATGTACTTTTTAAGTTTTTTTCGATTTTCTCAAAATTCGCTCCAACGATTTTTTTTTAAATTCAAAAATCAATTATTTTTTAGATGCTCTTTAAAATGTATATTCTCATTTTGGCATTGAAATCTTCTGAAGACCACTTTACTCTTGTATTTCATAGAAAAGATAGGAGAAATTGATGCCATGGTAACAAAATATAAATATTTTCCCATACTTATAAATTTTACATCTGAATTCAAATGTTCCGTACTGTCGGGAACTAAATATATGTCGACACAAAAAATCTGGTGTGACAAGCACAGTACACAACTTTCGATTACCGAAGGTAAGAGAAAGTTGTGTGCTGTGCGCCAGTCACACCAGATTTTTTCAGGGAAAGATGCCCCACTGAAATTCATATACAAATACACTCCAATATGACCGAACGAATTTTAACAAATAGAAAACTCTCAGAAAAGATTTTCATTGATTAAATAATCAACGTTTGGATTTACAACAAGCAAATTCCATCATCAGCTAATAAAAATTTAGAACTCCTAAGTCAAAAAAAGTCAACGGAGAAATATTTTTAAGGTATAACCAAAGAGTAAGAGGAAGTTGTGTGCTGTGCGATCAATCACACCAGATTTTGATATCTTTTCTTTTTTTCAAAATCTTGGGGGTGGGAGGGGAAAATGCCCGCACCTGTCTCCTCAAATGACGTCCCTGCATGAAAATCTTAGATCCACCCCCACTCCAAAAAGAAAAATAAATAATTCCTCCTTTGTTTTTAGATAAATTAAAAAATAGTGATAAGTCTTGAATGAAAGCCATATTGGTTGCCCAGAAGCAGGTTTTTTTTTGTTTCTCAGGTGAGGTTAATTATTCTATTCGGTGGAAAAGGTCAGTGGGGGTAAAAATAGCCCCCTGCGATGGAGCGACGGCTGTCGGCCAAAGGTCAGCCTATCGATCCTCAGCAGGTCACCTGAAAGCACCCCATGTGAGCATGCAAACGGATCCAGAAGATAAACGGCGAATGCCCTTCCTCGTCGGTCACCTTAACACTAGCCTGTAAATTATTATCCTCTTCTATTTAATAGGATGATATTTTAATTGAAAATAAATCAATTTAAAATTATTTAAAAAAGCATAAATTTTGGTTGAAAAAAGGGAAAATTTGCTCCAACTCATTCTCCATTCTAATGGAGAAAACTTCATCGAACAAGCAAAAAACTCTGCAAAATGAAAGAGGCACCAGGAGAGGGATTTATAATAATAAAATCAATTCTATTGTATAAATATATATAATAAATACTATAACAAATACAATATATACAATAATAAAGTTTTAATTAGTGGTATAGCTATATTATTAGTGTCATGGAGCAAGTAAATTTGGCACATTCAACATTTTGAAATTTAGAATACATATGCACTGCATTAATATTAATTATATCTATTAAAAATATTAATTTATTTGAAATTCAAGCTAAAACAAATTCAAAGGGGCAAAAAATTTCGTGTTCCTAAAAAAAAGATAAAATGATTTTATGGAGGGAAAAAAATTTTCGCGGGGGGAAAATTTGTCGCAAAAAAATTTTATATACCCCCTCCAGGGGGGGGGAAGACAGTCAATGTAGTTACACCCCTGCAAATTCAAATACAATTTTAAAATAATATAAAACTCTTTAAGTACTGAGGACATATTTAATTTACTATAAATGTATATATGAAGGGGTGTAGTGAAATAAATGGCGTATTGAGAACTTAAAATAACGTGTCTTTTCGGCTAAAGGCTATTAATTTATGTATATAATTTAAATACATAGTACCGATGGCTACCGGAGGACGTTCTACACTGACAGTTTGGGTCACCAATCCCGATTTTTTGTCGCGCTTGGCATCGCTTAATCGCAACGATTGTGGTATCTGTTGCTCTTATCCGTTTCCAGGCACCCTGGTACGTGTTATTTAATATATTCACACATATACAGTATATTTAGTACATAGACATAGATATCAGGGGCGTATATAAGGGGCCTGCCCCCCCCCCCCCCGAAATTTTTCAAATGCATATACATATATAGGGATATACAGACATCAGTGGGGCTCGTCCCCCCCCCCCCCCCTCCAAATGTTTGATTGGCCCCGCAGTGCGAAAAATATAGTTCTGTGAAAAAAATTTTTTCCGCAGGATGGAAAACTGGTTTCGCAAAAGAAAAAATGTTCCGCAGGGCGGCAAAAAAATTTCGTGTCTCTAAAAAATAGGTAAAATGATTTTCACAGCCGGGGAAAAAATTTTTCCGCAGGGCGGAAAACTAAAAATTTATGGTAGTTTTTCTAAAAAGAAATTTCCCGCAGAAAAAATTTTTGAGTTCAGCCCCCCCCCCCCTCCCCCGAAAAAATTCTATATACGCCCCTGATAGATATATAGGCTATTATTTGAATCTCAACTCTCGGTTCGAGTGTTAAGCACTTAGTAATCTTCATAGCAGGTATAAAAATATGAATTTCAAATAAAAGGGAAAAAAAAGGGGAAAGAAAAAAAGAAAAAAATTAAGTGCTTGCATATTAAAATATTTAAATGTAATCTGAAAATTTTTTTTATTTTTAATATACTGTATTTTTTAGAGATAAAACATATTATTTGGCCTTTTCTCAGTTTGCACTAATTGCTTCTAGTTTTAATTAAAACAATGAACTCTTAAAAAATTTTTTTTTTCTCTCCTTTGATATTTCACAATTTTTTTTATATTTTAATATTAAATTAAATCTCTTCCTTTAAAAGAATTTTTCTTCATTTTTTTATCACTGATCTTGAGTTTTAAAAATTAATGCATAATTGTGATTATGAGCGACAATAACAAAATATTAATGGCAAAGCCTGAAAAAAGAAATAAAAAAAAAAAAAAATCTTGAATCAGTTTTAAATCTTATCTAAAAGGAATCTTAGAAATTAAATTATGGCTTTAATTAACATAAATTTAATATAATTGATCAAGAAACTTCAAGTATAATTATTATTAACAGCATAAAATTTCATATTGAATTAATATTTGAAAATTTTTATTCCTTAAAAACACAGTCTCAAATCAACTTTCGTCGAAAATTTTTTTAATGATGAATAAAAAAAAATAAATAAAAAATAAAAATGACTTGTTTGGGCCGAAAAGTTGTTTTAAAAATTATTATTAAGCTACTCTTGAAAAAGAAATTTTTTCTTGACTAAATCTAGCGAAATCATATATTTTGCACTTTGGATAAGGTTAATTTTTTTTTTTTTTTTTAATTTTTCGGCATCTCAGGCTATTTTAACATCTTTTTTATTTATTCAATTTAATTTGTAGCCGATAGAGTGATCAAAAAATAAAAAGATTGAAAGAAAAATATTATTAATACAATCTGGAGAGGTTTTATTATTATTTTTTTTTTCTTAATTTCATTTAAAGTCTTTTTCGGCATCGAAGGCTATTTAGACCCTGTCACTTTTTATTTAAATTGATTGGTAGCCAATTCAATTTAAATAAATTTTTGTCGACGGGATGCGAACCCGCGACCCTTGGTACGTACCGTACAAATGGCCAGCGTGCTAATCACTACACCAAGGCCCGAGAGCTAATGCAAAATTTTAGCATTATTAAATTGAATACAAGACAACGGTGGGCAACCGCGGGCTAGTGAAAAGTTTCTATCCGTCCGAGATACGGATACGCATTTGATAAACGTTTAGGCACCACAAATGATATAAAAGGAAGGGTTGCCTACCCTTGTATTAGAAGAGTGCAGAATATTAATATATTTTTAATTATTTAATCACCAATAAATAACAAAAATTTCTTTAAATAAAAAAGTACCCCTTTAGTTATGCAACCAAACTATCACCTTTTGTTTTAATTCTCCGTAATATTTAAGAGTAAATAATTTTTGACTTTTTTCGAAAGCATTTGAGGCTTGTTCTATGGATAATCGAAATAATTTAAGTAAATTTTAATCGCTCACTAATGACCTGAAGCGAGACCTCTACTTTCCCAAGGAATCGAGGCAATTGAAGTTTAAGACTTCTTAATACTGTTATTAATTATAATTTAGACTATTTTATTTTTATGGAATTGAGGATTTTTTCTTTAGAAAATATTCATTTGTACTTGCTGGGATATTATGCATAAGAGAGACTACTAGCTCTTTTAGTAAAAGGACTATTTTTCTTTGTTATTCATTAAAAATAAATAAAAAAACTATCAAATAAAAATTTTACCTAGCGTTGCTGCTCCATTACATCGTAGATTATTCTCAGATGGGTGGAAATTCTCTTCGCATTGGCATTTCATATTTAGACATCTCGCCTCTCCTTGTACTACATAACACTCTGCAGAGTTTGTACACGTCTCTCCAAGTCCTTAAAATATTAATAATTTTAGTTAGTAAAAAGGAGATAATTTAAATAACTAATAAAATTCAAGAAATTAGTTCAGGTTTGGAAATTGAAAGGCAGTCACCCACATAATCACTAATAATAATTAATGGGAGGGGGGGGGCAGGGAGGCATTTGCCTCACCTCTAAGATTATGAAAAGAAGATTTAAAAAAAAGTATTAAAAATATATTTTTTTTAAATTAATCTTTAATTAAGTTAAAAGAGTAAAAAATAATATTTTCATTGAGGATTTTAGTGGACATAGCATTCAATGAATTTTGTTAAATATTTATTTAAATTTGTTAGTTTTTCCAATAAATTTCATGAAAAGGTCACAGCGCCTTTTTAAAAATATTTTTAGAAAAATTTGCTCTTACTCAATCAGTTTCAATCCTGGAATTTTTTTTTTTTTTTAATAACTAAATCACTTTTTTAAATATGATTAAAATAAAATATTATAATAGTCATTAGAATATAATTTTAATATTATTGAGTAAGAATTCAAAATATCTAAGTGTAATTTTAGGCCTTCTAGTGGGGCGGGGGGATTAGAAAAGATAAATTATTTTTCTTTGCCCTCCTCCCTCCCCAAGCAAAACTTGAAATGGCATTCCTGAATTAATTGAGAGTCTAGGCATGAGTTCTTATTTTTTAAAACATGATCTGGCAGGCTGGACTGGAAACACATTTAGGCCCGGGAAATATCGGTGACGTAGGCCCACAATATTATTTTTAAGGAAAAAAATTTATAAAAAAAGTACCGGTACATTAGTAATTAAAAACCTTAAATATATTTGAGGGCCCACGGGGGTATTCCCGGTAACCCGGTGGGCCAGTCCAGCACTGTGATCTGGTTTAAAGCAATGTTTCGAAAACGCCATTAATGAATTGGTCATTTGGGTTGCCTACATTTCAGTATTAAATTAAGAACTAATTTACAAAGTAAAAATTATTTTGTGCATACCTAATTTAATCATACATATATTGTTTTTAAAATGAGTATCCAATTGACATTGACAAGTGTTTTCAACACATTCCCCATACGGGCCCAGACGTTGACATTGTTCTTCTTCTAAACATTCCTCACCAGGTTGGCTCTGAACTAGAAAAAAAATTAAGTATAATATGCTTTGTTTATTTATTTTAAATAAATGTTCATTAATTTACTTTTAAGACACTTATTAACTATTTTCCCAGCTATATAATCATTTTTGCAAGTACATTTATTAGAAGTACATTCCATATTATCAAGATAGTTGCAATCAGCGTCTGAAGTACATGACAATCCAACACCTAAAAAAAAATAATCAAATCCAAAAACAAATTTAATCCAGATAGTTTTTAAAATAATTCTATGCACTATTATTTTTACTATAAGGGTATTTTATGGCTGGTGGGATTTTTATCAGGAATGAAAGCTAAAAGAAAATGTAGCTAGGATTTTTTTTTAATAGTCTATATATTTAACAGTCGACGTTGCAGCCATCTTCGGAGCTGTTGTCATTATTTGGTATTGTATTCGGTATTGACTTTAGAAAATTTTTTTTGTTTAAGAAAAAACTTTTTCTTTCTTCTAACACGAATACAATATATTTTTTTTTTGCCTAATGTGTCAATTGAATACAATACCAAATATATGTATATAATGAAAGCAAACAGCTGTGAAGATGGCTTAACCAAGGCCGAAACGTCAGCTGTTAAAAATATATTTTTAATGAAAAAATCCTGGCTGCATTTTTTTCTAACTTTCATCGCTGATATTATTTTTACTTTCTCTTATTTGAAATAACCCATACCCGAAGAGAGAGTATTTAATATCGTTATTTCGACCTCGAGATTTTCATGATTTTCTAAGTTTGAGACTTGCTTGAATTTGAAATTATGTGTTTGTGTAAATATGATAATTTAAAAATGCAAAGAGCTTACTTGGGTATATAAAAATTGATCTTTCTCAACTTTTGGAATAAATCAGTCAACCAGAAGAGATACTTTACCTAACATGTTTTTTTTGACATATTATGATCAATTATATTAAAGATGAAATGAAACAAGACTTCTATCGGCCCGAATTATTTATTTTATTTAAAAAAAATAAATAAATAAATAAATAATTCGGGCCGATAGACGTCTTGTTTCATTTCATCTTTAATCTCTATTACGGCCTTCCTCCACATTGTCATCAATTATATTATTTTAAATCTTTTATTTTTATATTGGAGAAATAGCTCAGATTTTACCTTTAACACATTGTTTGTTTTCTAGAAAGTAACCTTCTTCACAAGTGCATATCTTAGAAGTGCATTTTCCATTAGAAAATAGACATTGGTCATCGTAAGAACAATTTTCTCCAGGAGCTGGAAGGGATAAATTTTATGATAATAACAAATAAATATATAAACGTTGTTCGTTTAATAGTCTAAGGTATACTTCACCTGCTTTAGCGGCACAATCCGTCGGGGACGATTTAGGAACTTCCACAAAATTGGGAGCGCAAACACATTTATTATCTTTACATAAAACTGCATCAGTACCCCCTTCCACTTTGCATTCGTAATTATTATTACATGTACCAGAAAGACCTAAAAATGAAAAAAATCTAAATAATCAGATGAACTTTTAAAAATTATTCTGAAAAAATGCATTGCAAGTCCTTAATATAAATCAGTGGTTCCCAACTGTTTTCTGAAGGGCGGAACATATTTTTTTTTTGCGGGGCACTTAATAACAAAATTCTGGTGTGAGTGGTCGCACAGCACACAACTTTCTCTTACCCTTCGGCAAGAAAAAGTTGAGTACTGTGCTTGTTACACCAGATTTTTTGTGTCGACAATATTAACATATATAGAGGTAAGAGAAAGTAAAAATATTAGTTGGCATTGCCTGGAGATTCCGGGTAAAAGGAAGTTTGATCCATACCAAAATTGTTAAATATACCTAACTACCACTCAATAATAAACTTTAAACTTATTTTTTTGCGGAACACTTTCTAAATATTCGTGGAACACCAGTTGGGAAACATTGATCTACCAATAAATTAATATCTTCTATTTTTTAGGATCATAAAATATAGCTCTTATGTTATTATAAAAATAAGGAAAATTTATTTAGGAAGTTTTGGATGTAGTAACTTCCTTAAAATTTTTCCTTTGTTATTATTATTCAGTAGGCTTTATTAATATTTTTTCTAATTATTTTTTACCCGAATATTTTACACAGACTTGTTCCTCTGGATTAAAATTGCTCTCTACACAAAGGCAAGACGTGAGATCTTCGCCCTCAACACATTTCGCGTAAACTCCTAAAGCCCGACATTGTACATCTTTAGTACAAGAGCTTCCAACGTTGGTTTTTTCTGCAAAACAAAGTTGTTATTATTTATGTGAATTAATTATAAATATATAGGTCTTTCTTACAACATGTAAATTTATTTTAACTTTTTCTTTCACTTACGAGAGGAGCATCCTCTATTATCGAGATTTGCTGAATAGCCACCTGGACAAGAGCAATAATATTCTCCCTCTGCGCTTTTTCTCAAAATGGCCAAAGATATGTGTTTACAAGTCGTTGTACTATCAGTTACTAATGTTCCAAGTTCTGCAAAAGAAATATATTAATTTAGTTATTACCCCGAGAAACAAGAATGTTGAGCGCCCGCCGGAAGCCGATGTTATATCAATCTTACTTCTACACTAAAATATACTTGCAAAGTATTATATAATTCGCTTGGCAGTCGAAAGACTAGAAATTAAATTAAAAAAAAATTAATTATTCTTTTTAAAATATTATTTAATTTTGTATATCCTACAGGATATTGCAAGTAAAAAAATCATTGTGTGGTTTTATGAAACCACGATGCAAATGAAACTTTTTTTTCGGATTGTAGGCATTTAACTGAAAATTTTCAGAAAATTATTCAATTAAGGGCATTAAAATCTCGTTTTTAATCTTAACTTAATAATTGGAAAATGGGAAACTATAATGGGAAATCAATAGACGCATGTTAAAAACTGGGAACAATATTTATTTAGTAATTGAAGATTTGAATCATTTTAAATTATATTTTATCAATTTAAAAATTGAATAATAAATCTCACAATTCAGCGACGCAATTTGAACAATTGAAACTTCACGTGGGAAAATAATATAATGTTACGTAATAACATCTACTTTAAAGTGTCTAATTGTTAAATAAAAGACTGTACATTTTTTTTAACAGTTATTACCTGGAACACAAATATTATTTTTTTTGAAATATCCTGCTTCAACACAATCACGAATGCATTTTTCTTCTTTAATATTCTTCTTTAATACTGTTTCGTTTTTATATTCAACTTCTTTAACATTTTCTGCATTATTTTGAGTTTTTCTTTTCATACCTGTAGCAAAAAAAAAAAAAAATAATTCATGTTTAAGAAGTTATTAGAAATATTTAGAATTTGAAAAAATTATAATAATTTTTACTTATTTATCCTGAGTAAAAATATTTTCCTTGGAGAAATTGATTAAATTACAGGTCAACAACCACAGAGGGGGTATATATTAGAATTATGAATAAAAAACGGATGGCGGCAGTAAAAAATTTATTAGATAACTAAATCTAAATTTTTCATTTTATTTCTGAGTTTATCAATTTATGTTTTAATGATGCATTTATTTAAGACGGAAAAAATTATAAAAATTAATTCGATTTAAATATATGCCAACAATCAAATAAATTAGATAAATAAATTTTCGATTCATTATGAATAAATAAAACAAAAATAGATTATTTAGAAAAATATTCAAGGATTTTTTTTTGCAACTGATTGCATAAGGTCTGAAGATCTCTTAGTATGATGATCACTGCAATGATCTGCAGCCGTTAGATACTGTGCACTTGATAACGGCTCAGAATAAGCAGTCGAAACGTTGTACAGTATTTATATTTTTAATAAATAATTAATAACAAAATGTGGTCTATAATTAAAAATTCCCCAAATGCAACAATGCTTGTTGTTTTGATAAGTGTGTCAGGAAGATTATGGGAACAAAGGATTGATAGCAGATAAGAGACAAAAGAAACCTCCCAATAACTTGGGGTCGAACTTTTAATCAACATACCAGATTTTTTTCTTTTGGTTCACATTTTTTTCCTTTAGTACAAATTGTTTCAGGATTAAATATGAAACAATCTTGGTCAATAGTGCATTCTTCCGCGCCTGGAAAAGAAATTTTATAAAGAATTTGGAATTAATCAAATTTATTATTAGACATACTTCCAATTCGACGACATGAAGCCTTATCAGATCGAGGGTAGAAACCATCAGCACATGTACATTTATTATCTTTACACTGTAGAGCTTCCGTATCATTATTTGGAGGAGCGCAATCATCTGATTCTTGACAGCTTTCACCCAAGTCTAAATAACAAAATAATATTTGAGTTTAAAGAAAATTCATAGAATAAACACTTAATTTAGAGATTGACAAACCGCGAGCAAAAAAGTAAAAAACAAAAAGCTAAAAATGTTTGAGTTATAAAAGCATAGCATAGAATTTTCTTCATTTTAGTTATATAATTTTTATATAAAAGAAAAATTGTTGAAAAAATCAAATTAATATAATACTAACATCTTGAAAAGATGCATTTGCCTTTCGTGTAATGGAATTGATCTGCGCATACGCATTTGCTATCTATGCAAATGGCTCCAGCGCCTAAAGAGTCAAGACACTGAGTGGAATCCGTACAGCTGGTACCATAACCATTGCATGCACCTGGAATTGTGGATTATAATAATTCATAATAAGTTTATTGATTTACTAAAGTACATCGTTTATTTTTCACTTACTCAGCAAACATTCAGCATGGATAGTATTTAAAACAAAGCCCTCTTCACATTGGCACTTATTTTCAATACATAAAGAGTTGATAGGAAAAATACAAGTATCCGTACACGAGTCCTCTGCACCTAAATTAAATATAAAAGAAGTTGGTGTTGATGTTATAGAATGGAAAAGAGCAAGTAAGGGTGCAGCATAAAGAGAGCATTTAGATGCAAATGCCGAAAAAGAAAAGATGTTTCGGACAAAATTTTATTTGTTCATCCTCAGTCCTGGTAGGCTTATAATTTAATTAGGCACAAAGTTGTCATTGTTGTCGCGGCACAAATTTGTGCACATGTGTATTTGTTTAATGCTTCGTGACAGTCTATTAGATCTAATAGACTCTCATGAAGCATTAAACACTTGGCCGTTTTTATAAAAAAAATATACATGTGCACAAATTTGTGCCACAACAACAATGACAACTTTGTGCCTAATTAGATTATAAGCCTACAAGGAATGAGGATGGCAGGACCGGAACTAGGAGATTTTTTAGGGGGGGAAATTTAATTTGTTACCCCTTCCTTAAAATTCTCTATACAAAATTCATATCATTTTACCTTTTTTTTTTTTAGTCCCCGTGACCCCGTGACTACGCCTATGTTCCTAAACCTTTTTGGTTTCCGTCTCCCTTAATATTCTAATTTTTTTGCTACTCAAAATATTGGTCTGTCTAATTTGGAGTATTTACACAGCCCCCCCCCCCCCCCCGTAGCCAGAGCTTTGAGTAAGAGCCTTAGGTTATAAAAATTATTAAACACATCTCAAAAAGAAGAAAAAGAAAAGTGAAAAAATTGGCAATGAATACAGATATTTAATGTAGATCCGTCTATATTTTATTAAATATTAAAGAGGATACATATACATAGCTAATAGCATTTCAATAAAATTTAAATTTAATATACTCACAGAAAACAAGTGAAGAGCACAAAAGAAGAAAGACTAGGGTTGTTGGCATCATTAATTTTTTCACTTTCACGACATTTGAGTATTTGAACCTCGCTTGGAAATGACTGATAATCTAAATGTCCCTTATCGCCCACCTGGGAATGATCATTCAAGATTAGTTTAGTTTAAAGAGATAATTTTTTTTTTTAAACATTACTAATAAATTATCAAACCCACCTGCCGTTTATCTTATGTTAAGATTTGTTCTTCATATTAATCAAAATGATTTTTTATTTATGATGATGATCATGATTTATTTATTTAGAGATAATTAACACATTTCTTTATTTTATAGATTTATTTTTGAGAGAGGGAACATATAGGCTAGTCTACAATAAGGGAAGAGCCAAAGGGATCAGGGGCGTATATAAGGGGGGGGGGGCGAGGGGCCCCCCGAAATTTTCTAAATGCATATTAGAGACAATAATGGGTATCGCCCCCCCCCCCGAAATGTTTGCTCGGTCCCGTAGCACGAAAATCCCAGGTTCCGCAAAAGAGTGAAATATTCCGCGAACGGCACATGAAAAAAATTTTGGTTCCGCGGGCGGGAAAAATTTTGCTTCTCTAAAAAAAAAGGTAAAATATTTTTAAGGACGGGAAATAATTTTGGTTCCGCGAAAAACAATATTTTTCGCAGAAAAATTTTTGAGAACAGGCCCCCCCCCCCCCCCGAAAAAAATTTGTATATACGCCCCTGAAAGGGATCATCTCTATGCCCGGAAATCAAACCCAGTTTAATTTTATTATAACAAATGTTAATTAAGTAGCCTTGATCTTTATGCTACTGATTCAAAGCTAGAGATTTTTATTTTGTTGAAATGCCAAGTTTCTTTATTAAAATTTTTTATTTCACCCCGTTCAATAGCTAAAAACTTTTTTAACAAAACGGAAAGCTTGAAAACAATAAATGCGAACTTTCATTCTTCTAATGACAACTTAATTTGCAAATGACATTCTGTTTATGCATTTGATTCTGAATATTATAATTTTCTCTTATAAAATTACCTATGCTTTTGAGTAATCGTGTAAATCTTTTAAAATGAAATTTTCATTTCCATACTTGTTCAAATATCTAGGTCGAGAGCAGGATTTGGTCAATTAAAGGGGGTTCAATGAGCCCTCGGCAACCCGAAGGGTGGCGGCAAGTCACGCTAGGAAAAGGAAAACGCTATATTTCACGCTTCCACCGAGATAAGCCAGATTTTTTTTTTTAACAATTTTAATTTTTAATTTAATTGATTAACCCACATTTAACCCACATATGAATTTTTTTTTAATCTTAAAAATACTACAATTCAATCTTTTATTAATATTAAGTAAAAAAGTAAAGATGATGATTTTACAAATGTATTTATTAATGTATTAAACAAAAAATATGGTCATGTAATTAACAGATCATTATACCTGTTATATGTCTCTTACCTAAACTGATAAGAAAGTTATCTACAGTGAGTGAGAGGTCTGTGTGCCTGTCTTGTGTGTGTGTGTCTGCTGTCTGTGTTCAATTTAAAGCATGAAGGAATTGAGCTAGGAGGTTGAAATTTTATATTTAAGTTAAGCACCCCCATAGAACTTGTAAATAAGCTTTTAAACAAAATCGGCCAAAAAATACTAGTACTTTACTGATGAACTTTTCTCGATTTTCTCAAAATTCAAAAATAAATTAATTTTTAGATGCTCTTTAAAATGTATATTCTCATTTTGCCATTGAATCTGAAGATCACTTTACTCTTGTATTTCATAGAAAAGATGGTTGAAATGGTTGCCATGCTAACAAAATATAAATATTATATTTTACATCTGAATTCAAATGTTCCGTACTGTCGGGAACTGAATATATGTCGACACAAAAAATCTGGTGTGACAAGCACAGAACACAACTTTCGATTACCGAAGGAAAGAGAAAGTTGGTGCTGTGCGACCAGTCACACCAAATTTTTTTCCTTTGAAGCAGATACCGTATATTCGGATTTAAAATTGAAACTTTTTTAAAAGAGAATTCGTATTAACTGGGCCGGCAAGGCTCTCGGCGGCCCTGGTAATGGATTATGAATTTGCCATGAACCCAAATTTTACTTGTACTGAGCAATGATACGATACCAAATGTGTGTGTGAGTGTGAAAAATTTTTATTTGATAACATACTTTATTTATTCTGATTCAACGAGAATAATATATCCAGTAAGATTTCTATTTACTTATTCCCATAAATAATAAAATTTTCCTTTATCCCACGATTTTTTTTTTCGATTAAATCCAATCAAGGAAACCGAATAGAAATAAATAGTAAATGAACCGAGCGAATAATTCGCTCACGCACATATCAGGTTGTCTTGCACTTGACAGTTGGCATCTCGCTAGATTTAGATAGAAACAATTTATTTTAATAGGGTGGCATGATTAGGACGACCTCATCAATTTGCCAGACTAGCCTTTAACGCAAGCGGGCCGTGTTGCCCCTAAACACGCACCCCCAACAAACACCACTGATAATAACTGATAATCAACCCTCGTAAATCTTAAACCTGGCGGTGATTAAACTCCATCAGCCATCAACTTTGCTGTGACCAGGTCATGGTTCCGCAAACAGACTTTAAAATCGATCCCTAATTAAAAACAAGATTTAATTTAAAGAAATTTTTTCATGTATGAGGTCATGAATTTTTTTTAATCACTCTTTTAGGTTAAATTTCTGTCGTGGCGCAACGCGTAGCGTGACAAGCTTGAAATCTAGAGATTCCTGGATCATATTCTATTTGAGTCAAGGATTTTTTTCATTGAATACATTTGTTTTATGACTGGGTTTTTTGGGTTTATAGCTCTAAGGGCCGGTTGCTTCACATCTAGTCAACTAACAAACAAGTGTGTTTCAAATATAGAAACCCAAGAAAAAAATTTTTTTTTAATCAGGGCATAAATCTGGCTCCTTATTCTCCGAGATCCGTATGCACTAGTTAACAAATTGTTAATGTTACCAATGACTCTGGTCTCTGTAAAAACGTTTATTTAAAATTAAAATAATTAATTAAATAATTAAATTTGAGAATCCTTGGCGATTGTTGTTCATTTTAATATTTTTAATTGAAACAAATCTCGGGGGAGGGAGAGGTAATTACCTCCTTGACTCCCCCTCCCCTTGTATCCGCCCTTGATATAGGCCTATTTAGTTTCAGATTTTCAATTCCTTCAAACTTAATTTTACTTTAGAAAATATAAAATTTTTGAGATAATTACGGCGCTACGAATTTCGTTTTTCAGCATTATAATAGTAGTCTGTGGAGTAATTTTGATCTTGAAATTTGTACTTAATTTAGAAAATATAATGATCTATTTATTTTGACTATAAGACTTATATATATAACAAATTTAATTAATTAATTGTTAATATTTATATAATGATTATTATAAATTTATTTATTCTTCATCAATTTTATTTTTTAATAAACTTGTATTAAAAATATGGTCTTTGTAACAGAAGTGATCAGGAGAATAGAATAGTAAAGGAGTGTGTTGGCGCAAAAAAAAAAAAATAACCTCCTCTCTGTTTTTAATCTCCGGGTATATATATTCTTTGGTAATTTATCATATAAATTAAGAGGATATCTATCTCAGGCTGATTAGTGCTGCGACCCTGTGGAGACTTTTAGAATTATAAGTATAATTTTTAAAGTTTGCACAAGAGTGCAGCACAAATCAGATATTTTATTCAATTATAAAGATTTACTCAATATATAATTTATACCCGGAGATCAAAAACAGAGAGGTTTTTTTTTTTTTTTTTTTTTGGCGCCAACACACTCCTCTACTATTCTATTCTCCTGTTTGCTCTTGTTACAAAGACATTTTTTATATTTTTTATACAAATAAATTTATTAAAAAATTAAATTAAAACTTATTTATGAAGAATAAAAAATATATTAATAATTCCATTCCATTGATTGATTATATTAATAAATACATTTGTTATCGTCAAAAACATTTGTTTTTCTAAATTAAATACAAGATTTCAGTTATTCCACAGATTTTACTATTATAATATAATATATATATTATAATAATACTGAAAAACGAAATTTGTAGCGCCGCTATATAGCCTATTTTCTAAAATAAAAGTAAGTTTTAAGGTAATTTGGCCCAGAATAAATATTTAACTAGGAAATATTAGTTTTAACATTTGAGAAAGAAAAAATAGTTTACAAGGCATTATTTCCAAATATTTCGAAATTCACTGAAGAAGGGGTGCCGATACGTCTCTGAAATATTTGGAAATATTGTTTGTTTGTATTGTATTGTTGTTGGATAATTTTTATTTTTATTATAATTGATTTCTGGAAAATATATTTTAAATTTAGTGCCAGTGTAATAAAATAATTTTGTATATTTTACATATAATATTATATGGTTTTCGAATGGGGGGGGGGGCGCTAAAAAGGTATTGTGCCCCGGGCGCTCACTACGGCGCTGGTACTGTATTTAATTTTATTTTGTAAATTAATATTTTATTTATGTATCATTACAGTAAAAAAAGTAAATATCTCTTCTTGTCTATTTAATTTTTTGATATTATGCAAAAAATAAGAGATTCTTGATATGGACCAATTAGATAAAATTTTAATCTCCATTATTCTAATTATTACGAGTCTGAAATAATTTTCGTCAATAAAAAATTTTATAAACCTACCATATTCACTAGCGTAACGTTTTTTAGCTGGGTCCCCCCGCAAATTTTATTTCGGGCCCCATTATTAGTCCATACAAAAAATATTTTTAAAATACCGTATATCCGTGAACCCTGAGGGCCCCAGGTCTCTCAAAGAGAAATTTTCATTATTTTTTTTCCTTTTTATCGGAGCCCTGAGGGCCCCGGGCCCTCTCAAAGAGAAATTTTCATTATTTTTTTCCCTTTTTATCGGAGCCCTGAGGGCCCCAGGTCTCTCAAAGAGAAATTTTCATTATTTTTTTCCTTTTTATCGGAGCCCTGAGGGCCCCAGGCCTCTCAAAGAGAAATTTTCATTATTTTTTTCCCTTTTTATCGGAGCCCTGAGGGCCCCGGGCCTCTCAAAGAGAAATTTTCATTAAATTTTTTACTGTTTTTACCGGAGCCCTGAGGGCTCCGGGCCCTCTCAAAGGGAAATTTTCATTATTTTTTTCCGTTTTTATCGGAGCCCTGAGGCCTCGGGCTCTCTCAAAGAGAAATTTTCATTATTTTTTTTTTATCTAAATTTTTCCGTTTTTATCGGAGCTACAGTTTTTTTAGCCCGGCCCGGCCCGTGGGACCCCCAAGGTCCGGGGCCCCCCCGCATCGCGGGGTCTGCGGGGGCGTACGTTACGCCACTGACCATATTTTAGTTTTATATTTTACTTATTTCCACCCTTTTAAATCTGATAAAAGAATTTTTTCAATCTGTTAAATGTAAAGAAAAAAAACAAAAAGATTTATTAATAATAAAAATTGATAGATGAACGTGAACAAATTAATTATTCCCTCTCTGTGATACGTTCGCGTGATTCTTTTAAAAAGAAAAGTAATCAATTTAGAAAAAAGGTTAATTATTAATTCAAGAAGAAATGTATAAAAGTGAAATCGATCGTAAAATAATACATTTTTTTGCTTTACTTTTTTATTTATGAATCAATGATTATGTCTTATCTTTCTTTAATTTTTTATAAGAGATTTTTCTTACATTTTTTTCCCCTTCAGACATTGATTGATAAAAATACTTTTTGATAAACTCGAAATAGTGTTAATCATCCTATTCCACTATAATAGGTCTACCTGTTCATTTTCTTTTATATTTTTATGGCCAAGAAATAGTTTTATCAGGGAATCAAATAAAAACAAATGACCCTCTACTTACTTCTTTAATATGAATATTGATTTATTTTTCGATTCTAATTGGAGGTATTTTCAAATAAATTCAAATTTTTTATTAGTAGATATTATTGCCTTGAGTTACTAGTACTAAAAAAAAAAGATAAAAGATTTCGATAAGAGGCGACACAATTGTTCCCCTCCCTTCGGAAAGGGTTGCGTCACTGATCCCTCTGTTTCTTATTAAGATAAAAACTTAAGAAAATTGATTTTGATTGAATGGTTAAACTCAACTAAATATAAAATTTCAATCTCCTAGCTCTTAGGCAGGGGCGCCGGAACGAATTTGAATCAGGGGGGGGGGGCAAAAATTTTTTTTTAGAAAATTAAAATAATTCAATATGTTCAAATAGTAAAAAACAAAAACAAATCTACTATAAAACTTTAAAAATTTTAAATAAAATCACAATTTTAATAAAATTAAAATTTTAAAAAATTTGCTAGTGATTTTATCAAACATTTTTGGAAAAATTTTGAAAAAAAAATGAATTTCTTACTCTTTTAATTTTTTTTAATTTAGAAGATTTTATTTTTCAAAAGTAAAAATATATCATTTTTAAAAATAAATGAAATAAAAGAAGAAATTTTGCCCCCATCTGTCCCCCTATAGGATGCCAGGGGGGGGCAATGTACCCCTGCCCCCCCCCCCCCAGTTCCGGCGCCTATGAAGACAGGAGTAAAAATTTGGAAATGAAAGAAAATTTAACACAAATTATTAAACTTTAATATTAGTTTAGATTACAATACTTTTTATTGTAGCTAATTAATAATTATTCAAATTCAAATTAATTATATTATTTAAAATTAAAAAAAATAAATAATAACTAGTTAAAAAAGTTTGAATGGATTTGGAGTTGATCCAAAATTCATTTGGAATCCTTTATTTGAATTTTCAGTTGATTTTTTATTTGGGGTATTAAAATTCAAAAAACCTATAAAAAAAAAATAATAATTAAATTACAATTAATATTTAAAAAAAAATTATTTTCTTATTACTTGGGCCAGCAGTCTTAAATGAAGGGGCCCAAGGAAACGAGTCTTCGGGCGAACCTTCCTCAGGAGGGTTCCATCCTGCTTCGTGTGGAGGACTAACAATTTCGAGTGCAGAACGTGGATTTTCTTCTAATTTATCAGAATCGACTAAAACATAGAAAGTTGATCATTTGTATAATATCAGAACATTTATTATGAACTATTTAAGAAAGTTTCTAAACATCTTTTAATGAAGGTTAAAGAAAAAAATCTGGTGTGACTGGCGCACAGCACACAACTTTCTCTTACCGTAAGGTATCTCAATTTGGCCAAAAGATATTTAATTTGATTAATATTTTAAGTAATTTTTTACAGTTTATATATCCGTAGATATATTTTGAAATATTTTATTTAAAAGAATAATATAAAATTTAAAAAAAATCAGAGCTCTTGGAAGGGTGGCAAATGCCCTCCTGGCCCCACCCAAATGACGCCTCTGCCTTCCTCCCCCCCCCCCCATCAGCTGTTTTGCTCTTCCACACAATTTTAATTCTAATATTTATTTTAAAAACTTTAAATTTGATTTATTCAAATGGAAACTTGATAAAAATCTGAATAACTTCGAAGGTTGTCCAGAGAAAGTTATAATTTGAATTTTTTTTTAAATATTTGAATATATGCTCTATACACATTATTTATTTCTTAGAATCAAATTTTAAAAGTTGCGATTAAAATGATCAAAGAAATTTTAAATATTTGACAAAAATAAAAATTATATCTAAGCCTGCCTCCCCCCCCCAAAAGGTTCGTGCCCCCCCCCTCCCAGAAAGCTCCTTGCCCCAAGAAAAATTGAGAAAATATGGGGCTTTCCAGGCCCACCGGGGGGTAGCTGGTCCCATGGCCCCCCCAGCCAAATTCTCTAGTTACCCCCATGGCCTCCATACATTAGTAGTATTGATTATTCTCAGCTATTAATTTCTACCGTTAAATATTTTTTCGAGATCTAGAGTGTGAAATCGATTAGATTTAAAGCACACCCATCCTCCGGAAAGTCTGGAGATCCTGGGTTCGATTTCCGGGGCCATGGGGCGCTTGGCCCATCAACAAAAAACATACTAAATTAATTTCTTACATTTAATAAAATTTTTTATCAGGTACCTTCATTATTATTAAAAAATAAAACATTATTTTCCGAGCAGGGTTCAGATTCTGATAATGTTAGTCCTTCATCGGATTTTTCTTTCTCATTTTCATTATTTAAAGTTGTCTCCATATTTTGTGGTTCATTATTTTCAGGAATCGACTATAAACATCAAAATGAATAGACTATTAATATATTTGAAAATATAATAATTTAAAATAATCCTTACCTGTAGAGGTTCTACTTGCTGAGGTTCGCATGTATTTGTTTTAAATCTTTTTAAAGGCTGTTGAGGCACCGACTCTTGTTTATCTAAAAATAAATTATTCCTTATTTATATTTATTATTTTTATAATATTTATAAAAGATAGGCCTATAGTATACAGACCTTTATTGGATAATTGCGTATTTTGTGGATTAGTAATTGAAATTGCTTGAATTTCTTCTATGTCATTTTCGTTTCTGTTCTCAATTCTATTTTGATTTGGTGGTAATGTGTCTTCTAATGTATTATTTACCTGTCTTTCTATATCCATTGGAATCTCTAAAAACAAAGTACCAGATAGATTTTTGAGATTATTATCTTAATAATTTTTTTTTTTTTTTTTTTTTTCATTTTCTGTAAAATGTATAGTATTAAAAATATGATAATAATGCTCCCATTATTTTATTTTTTGAATAAAAAATAAGAGAAATTTTGAGTTCCTTATTTATAAATTGAATAATCCATCTAGTACCTAAACCTGGAATCTGTGAGTTAGCTATGATTTATGCTTTTAGGTATGGTTTAATTCAAAAGACAGAATGTTAAATTTTACCTTGATTTGGACTATCCTGAATTGGAATTTCATTAATTAATTTGTCTTTTTGAAAAGTTACTGATTTTTTCTCGACCTTTTCTTTTTTCTTTATGCAATTTATTTTTTTAATTTTCTTTAAAAATTTTGGAAGAATTATATCATTTTTCATTGGCGGAGAAAAATTGGGAAGCTAAAAAATATTATTTTGTTTAATCTTAATTTCAATAAATAAGTAATATCAATTTATAGTTTTTCTTACTTTGAGAACAGGAACTTCAAGAGATAAACTTAAATGCTAGAATAAAATTGATAAATATTAATAATTTTCTTCTGTATTTGATCCCTATTTTCAGATCGGTTAAGAAAAAGGCGTATTTGAAAATATTTATAAAAAACTTACCGATAATTGCTGACATTGAAAAGAAATATAAGAATGTTCATTAAAAATATTAGTTTCTTTATTAATTAATTTTTTTTGTAATTCCAATTTTTCGCTTTTTAATTTTTCATAAATTTCTTTTTTTGTACTGAAAATATTAAATAATAAAAATAGTATTTGAAGAAAAATATTAATAAAATTAAAAAAACAAAAAAAAAAAAAATGAATTCGTGGTTACTTTAAAAGAGACATATTTTCTTCTATTTTATTTTTCCTTTCTTCTTTTTCCAAATATTCTTTTACAAAAATAATGATATTTTTCTTACAAATAGTTTCTAAAAGAAAATAAATTTCAAAAATTAACCATTAATTTATTTAAAGTTATTTCAAGGCCACTATCAGAATTGTAATGAAATATCAAGAAATTAATAAAAGTGTGCCGCGCCAATCTTAAGTGTTGCTTGAGTGCAAAGCACACATCATGTAAGGTGCTAAGTTGGTGCGTCTCTTGTAACAAAACTACAGTATTTCATTTATAGAGATAAAAGTGTGGTTAAGTTAAAGTGTGTGTTAAATTTATTTAATTTTTTTTTTTTCTAAATTTCTATTTTGAATTGTCTATTGCTGCTCACTTATTTCTCTATCTATAAATTGAAATAAAACAGCAGTGAGCAGTATGGTAACTTTACTTTATTAACAAATTTAAGGAAACCGCTGCACAGAGCAGTAAACTCGTTATACAAGAATTTGTCACAATCAACACGCAGGGCGCCACGAATCAAGAGCGCCTTGTAGTTATGAAAAATCTTGACAAACCAGATATTATTTATGCCTATGTACAAGGGGTGTTTGAATTGTTTAAGTAGAGGTCTGATGATGGTCAAAATAAAATACGGGTCGGTATGTGTCGGGTTACCATAAGTCCGAAGAGTCCAGGTTTGAATCACGTGGCCGGTTTGAAACTAAATATATGTCGACACAAAAATCTGGTGTGATAAGTACTTTCTCTTGCTTTTGGTGATGTACGACCAGTCACATCAGATTTTTTAATTTAAAAATGTTATAAATCAAGCCAAGTTTGATAATATTTTTCACGTCTCAGGATAGCTAAAAACGTAGATTTCAGTGCCTAATTTTCAAAAAGATTTCATACCCTCCAGATCCCCCGGAAGTCGTCTGTCCGGATCTGGCCTCAATAAATTATGGCAACCCTAGGTATGTTTGAAACTTTGCCTAATAGGATTAATAATAATTTAAAGCATTTGATTTTTTATAAGGGTGAAATTTTAAATTTTACCCTTGACCCGTGGGTCAGAGAGAAGACATTAACTTCCGTGGTCCCGGGTTCGGCTCCCGTCCCAGGCGAGAAAAATTTATTTCATTTGATTTGGCTATAAATCATTTGAAATAAATAGGGATGGGGTCTAAATGGCCTTAGATGCCGAAAATACCTTAAAAAAAAATTTTAATTTATAAGGGTAAAATTTTAAATTTATTAGTGAATGCCTAATTAATTAATATCGCGGTCATAGAATTGGCCTTTTTTGGAAGGGGGGGGCTACATTTTTTTTAAATTAATATAAAACTATTAATATAAAAGTAAAATATTGTATATTACCTTTCATATTTATTAAACTTTTAATTTTTTTCTTATTTAGTGAAATGTCATGTTTTGATTTCTCTATATTTATTCTTAAAAATTTATTCTCTTGTAAAAGTTTATCTCTTTCTTCAACCAATGGAAAAGATTTATAAATATTCTAAAATTAAATTAAATTAAAAAATTTTGTGATGTTATAGTCCCCCCTATTTAGATCTTAATTTGCATTTGTTTCGATTTATCTTTGATGCAAACTGGCAATTTACAAATTTATCAACAAATTCTATTCGTAAATTAAGAATCCCGCAAAGTTCATGAGACAATAGCTTAACATAAATGTTGTTTAAAATAATTAATCCATTTTGATTGTAAAACAATAAAATAATGCCACGCTGATGGATGCTTATTTGAAAGAAATGAAAGAATTTGACATTCGAAAATTTAGCTCAATTAGTCAATTTTTGTTTGTCTTTAGTCTAGTAAAAAAAACTAGACACTAGATTTAATGAAAAATGAAGTTTAAAAATTAAAAATCATTGATTGTGAAAATAATGTCCTAAGAATAATTGCCGTATTTGGTACGATAGGTATTGGAATTTACATAAATATGTATCAAATAAAATACAAACTTCATATTCATTCCATTTGATTTGATATTTCTTGAGAATTTCGGTATATTTTAAATTATAAGAATAGGTTTTATTTCTTTCTGAATTTAATTGCATTTCAAGTTCCATTTGATTTGTTTCCAAAATTGATAGAGTTTCTCTTTGACTAAAAAGAAAAACATCTTATATAACCGAGGACTATAATAAAAATTAATAAAATATTTTATAATTTTCCATTTGATTAATTTCTAAGTTTGAAAAATTTGTAATTTCATATTTAATATGTATTTAATATTTTTCTAAAAATTTACTCTGCTTATGCACAAATGAGCATATTCGGTACTCTTACTATTTCGTATGTGGATCTTTTAGTCAAAATCTAAACTGGTTTCGAATAGGCTACAATTATCTTTTTTTCTTCTATATTGATTTTAAATAATATTTTTATTTAAAAAAAAAATCCTATTTAATCTAAGTAGGCCTACATTACAAATTCAAGCTATTTGAATCATTACAAATCCTAATCTGACTGTGTGATACGTTTAAAAATAATTTTTTTTTAAATGGCCCGCCGTTAAAAAAAGGTTGCAGCCCCTGAAATAGGAGATCAAAGAGGAGGGTCCTTAATTTGTAAAATATAAAATACCCCAAGGGGGCTTTTGGCTTGAAGTTTGAAGGGTCCATGGGCGTAACTAACGGGGTCCCGTGGGGCCCTGCCCCCTCCCCCCAGAAGACTCCCCGCCCAAAGAAAAATTGAGACAATATGGGGCCTTCTGGGTCCCGCTTGAGGATGGCTGGTCCCATGGCCCCATGGGACCCAGCGAAATCCCTAGCTATGCTCATGGAAATGTCCTCCCATTTGGACTCACAACTGTTGTTACATAAAAGGACCTCGGTGAGAGTAGACATAGTCTCAAGGAAGGTCAATCCATTTATTATTTACAGTAGTTAACAGGTTAAATTTAAATACGTAGTTTACCCTCGGATAAATGCTCCTCGAAAGACAACGCAGAGGAGCACCTAGGATGACTTGGCTTCATCGGTTCCTAAACATATTTATATTGTTTCAACTAGTGCCCACTGTAACCAGTTTAAATTTAATATTAAATAATATAAAAAGATATAGAGAAATTGATTAAAAGATTATGAAATAGAGAATTAAGTAAATAGCCTTTAATTTTACTTACCTGTGAAGTATATTTTGTAAATTTTGTTTGTGTTTTTTTAGATCATTAATTTTCTTTTCAGATTCTAAAAATTTAGTTTTTAAGAAATTTAATTGTACTTTTAATTTTCTAATAGCTTCAACATAATCTGAAAATATGATAATAAATTTAAAAAACAATAATTTTTGATTGGAAGGCTATCTATCTATGTATACCCACTTTTAATTAGTTCAAATTCATAATAAATTGCTCGTTGAACTTGAACAGCTTGAAATTCAATTCCATCAACGACTTCAAATATATTTGAAGAAGTTTCAAAATTTTCTTCGGAAGTCATTTTAAAAAAATGAAAAAAACTATTTTGTATCGTCAATTTCCAACTTAAATGCTAATTAATTTATTCAAAGAATATAATATGACAAATCACCTAATTATTCTCATTATTGAACAACAATTAATCGCTTTTTGATTTATTAATACATTCACAAAACTTTTATTTAATATTATTAAACAATTTTTCTTTTGGAATATATTTTTTTATTCTGTAAAGATTAAAAATAAAATAAAATTTTTTTTTCTTTTCTCATCTTAATGACCATGTAAATTGGGAATAGTATTTAAATGGTTTCAATTGCTCTTCCGGTTTCTGAGGTCATTCAGGGCAATGGGTCGTTTTGATAACTTACCTACCACAACATTAAAATAGCCTCCCTATGAGGACATGGTGTTTGTCCTTCAGCTATTTTAATGCTGAAGGACAAACACCATGTATTTCCCCATAGGGAGGCTATTTTAATGTTGGGGTAGGTAAGTTATCAAAACGACCCATATACAGGTATTAATATATTCCTCTCGAGTTTCAGCTCCAGGCCTTCTCAGAGTCAGCTGAAAATAATTCAAAATGTGTAAAACTTTTTATTTCAAAGTTGTAATAGCGCGGAAAAGTTGCGAATTATATAGACAATAAAAAAAGACAAAAATTTATATCAAAATTGGTAAACATCTTCTGATCTCGCATAGGCCCCAAAGTTTGACAAAATATGAATAAAAAACTTCATTTTTGCTATTATTTTTTTTAATTTTTTAATTCACATCATAATAAAACAATGTCCTTATGTTCAAGTTACAAACTATTACTTTACAAAAATAGCTAATTCAAAAATTAAAAAAATAATCTCAAAAATGAACTTTTTTGTTATATTTAGTCATACTATGCGCGACGATGTCAACCAATTTTGATAATTTTTTTTCTTTTTTTTGTTTATATAATTTGCAACTTTTCCGCGCTATTACAATTTCGAAATAAAAAAAATAAGTTTTTTCGGTCAGCCTTGTGGCTGTTTAATTAGTAATTAATAATTACCCACTAGGATTATTGCCAGCCGGCTCTGAAAATGGCCTCAATCTCCGATCAAAACATCAGCCGTGACTTTTTTATTTAAACAAAAATAAAATTGGCTACACATGTCTTGTTATTTCTTCTGACCACATCACTATTAAGATAAAACTAATAGATGTTATTTTAGGAAATCGTCGGACAGTGGCAGATTTGTAAATTATGACTCTGATACACCATTCTTATATAAACTCAACACCTTGAATTACTTCTTAAGGCGCATTTACACACTATGTGATATGCAATTTATTAGTAAAAATATAGAAGACTTCAGGAAGGTGGCATTGACGAACTCATATCCGAGACATTGCATTAATTATGCAATAAATAAATTTGAACAAAAGTTCAGAATGGTGAAAAATAATAATTCAACTACTCCCGCTATCAAAAATAATTTATATTTTTCACTAAGCCACATTCCTGGTGTCTCAGAAAAGATTCAAAAGATTTTTAAGAGTTATGGTTTGCAGACTGCCCTCAAGTCCCAGGAAAGTTTATCTTTCCTGTATAATAACAAGGACAAAATTCCACCGAATAGGCGTTCTAATATAATATATTTGATAAAATGCTTAGATTGTCCATCTCCTTGTAGCGTATACGTTGGTCAATCTTCTAGGAGGGTCTATGACAGGGTGGGTGACCACAGACGAGACATTAAAAATAAAAAAACTTCCACAGCCCTTTGCTCTCATGCTACGATGACAAATCATTCTTTTGATCTTGATAATGCCATAGTCTTAATGCAAGTAGATAATACTACAAAGAGGCTGTTTGCAGAAAAATGTTTCATTAAAGCAATGGGGAGCAGGGCCTTAAACTTTCAGACTGACTGCGACGGGTTGAGTAATTTCTATCTCTCCTTCTTGAACGACAATGACGCTTTGTTGTCAATATAGGTGTGTGTAAGAGAAAAATGGTAAAAATCATTTGTATATTAATTAGTTCGTTATTGAGATTAAAAAATATTTTATATAAAATTAATTTTTTTTTTTTTTTTTCATAAAAGTGTAATATTTTTCTCTTTTTTCTCTTTTTCTTTATTTTTAACCTTTTGACCGTATTATGGGATTTACTTGTCTATTGCCTTCTCAAATATGTTAAATTGAATAAATAAATATTTATTATCGGCTTCTCACCTCAGCCACTGACCTAATAATAGAGGTCATTGATATTATAGACCATCTCAGTAATAATATATATTTGTAAATTAATAAACATTTTATCAAAGCAAGCTGTTACTTAAGCGAATACACAAGTATTGAATGACTGGAAGCATACAAATTAAAATTATTTATATACCACATAATGTATATAAAGAAATATTTAATATAACAACTCTATACACTTATACTGTAAGAATTTTTGTATATCTTATATAAAATAATTTATTTGTATTTGTGATTAACAACTTAAAAATTAATTAAATGTATGACTTTCCAGCTCTAATTGACTGATGATGGCATTAGCAGAATAAAGCCGAAACGTCTCAACACTTGAGAGTTTTTATTTAATATAGAGGCTCACTTATTGGCTGCCTACTCCCTTGGTCCTGTATCAACTAAATCTACAGCCACTCAATCTTATATCTAATAGATGTTCGTTAATTATAAATTTTGCTTGTGCATTTTATAAAATGTGAAAGTGCAAAATTTCATAGTTACAAATAAAAAAAAATACATGTTGACTGTATTTTGCTATATAAAAGTTAGGAAATTGTAAAAATCTTAAAATTTAAAGAAAAAATTTATAAATCAGGTGGAGCTATAAATTTGCTGGTTATTATTCTCCAACCCCTTTATATATATATATTATGATATATATACAACTTATAGATCTACATTGAACTTTAATATACTAAGTTTTAAATTTTTATTATCTACTTTGTAAAAATTTTTTAGTTCAATTTCAACTCAGAATTACTGGTTATAACATTATTATAAACCCAAAATGTCTCCCATATTGGTAGTTTTTATTTCAATAGTCTCTTCTACTGGCTTCCACTCCTTTCTTATAATTAATATTTGTTTAATTTAATTTAATAATAATATAATTTTGAATTTTTGTTTAATAATAAATTTCACTAGATACATAAGCAATCATTTGCTAGTCATTTAAAACCAAGGATTAAAACATATTTTCTTCCTCAAAATGGGAAAATCACAATCTTAAAGTAATAAGCTCCAATATTAGTTTTTTTATGACATATTTTAATTAAGCCAAGTGATATTACAATTTAAAAAAAAAAATTTAAAAATCCTAAATATATTTCAGCTTTTATTTAGGATAAAAAATAATTATAATACAGTATTTTGTTGTAAACAGAGATGGGCAAAATTCATCATATTGAGTAATAAGGTTACAAAATACTCAAAAAAAAAGTTGATTGAAATAGGATATATAAAATACTTAAAATAACAAGAGTAAATCTTTGTTGTATGATGATTATAAATGAGAAAGGGACACCAATAAAGCACTCTTTGGATACTTACAATTTAGAAAGTTTTGAACAAAATCTACTTATTCATTTTCAGTTTAAATATTCCCATGGCTACCGGGAATCGAACCTAGAATCTCCAGGGGAAAGTCCCAATCGAATAGTAATATCTTAAAAAAATATAGAGAACTCGAAAAATATTTAACTAATTAAATATTTAAGCTGTATTTATTTCCAAAAGGTGTATTTGTGTGGTTTTAAACTTATGGATATATATATGTATTAAAGTGGTGAAATTTATATACAGTATTAATATAAACATTCTTATATCTATACAGCACACAGATACTCCTTGGGCAATAAATAAAATTTTATTAATTGTACTGAAGATGAATAAGAAAATATTGTTACAAACATCTCAAATTGTGTCCAAAGAATGCTTTTTTGCTCTCTGCCTAACTCATAATCAACAAACAGGTGGTGTAAGTAGCCTGAGATATCTGAGATGTTCTTGGAGTAGTGATATTCTCCAATGTAATATAATCAATAAACAAATGAATAGAGATTCTTAGAAGATAAACGTATAGTCAAGGTAAAGAATAAATGGTGATGAGCAGGGGATGACAAATTCAAACTGCACTTGTCTTTCCTGCAAATGTTTAACTAAAACATCAAGGAACCTTTTTTAGTCAACTTTTTTTTCAAAATGTCACTATTGATATATTTTCTAAAAAAAATGTATTTTGAGTATTTTCTTATTAAATTAGTAAAAGTATTTCAAATAAAAATACAATAACTTAATGATTTTTTGTATTTGGAATGCCAAATACAAAATGCTTTGGCCTCGGGTAAATGAAAAACTGTAATTGAAATACGAATGTATTTCAATTACACATATATGCCCATCTCTGGTTGTAAAAATTTATATATAGAAATAAAATTACATTTTTATTAGAAAGATTATCTAATTAATTAATTAAATTAAATAACAAATAAAAAATTGATATATCCAAGAATAAATAGAAATAGAAGATATAGAAAATGTAAAATTGGGCCAATGTAAAATAAAGAGAAAAAAAAAATAAATAAAATTTAAAATTATTTTTGTCAAATAAAATTTTTAGATAGACTATTTAGAAAATAAATATGAATTGATTCATAAAATAAATTTATTTTAAAATCTATATTAATTTGAATGTATAATTTAATAATTATGATAATAATTTCATTTAAAAATAATAATAATAAAATTTTTTTCAAGTTATCAATTAAAAATTGTTTTTAAGAATTATAAAAGTAAAAGCGCTTTCAGATTAATATATAGTTGAATTATAATATCTTTAATCCTGAAAATCAAATATATACCAGTGTATATTAGATAATATACATAATATATATGAACAAAACGATTTGACCAAATTCACACCTCAAGAACAGCTCCGCTATACGCTAAATCCCAATATTGCTCAACAGAACATTTCTTAAAATGTTCTCTTGCTAATTTTTCTGTTGGGCAGACTTTAAACTTCATTTCACCGAAATTTCGTTGTTTTATTGTCCCCTGAAATGAAAAATTATTAAAATTAGTCTTTAAAAGAAATAATTAAAAAATAAACGAAAATCTTTACAAACTATATATAAAGAAGTACTTATTAATTAAATTTCTTGACCTAATGAAATAGTACTTTAAGATAATTTTGAGGAAGGGAGGGTAATATGGAATACCGGCAAATCCTGGCCCCCTTAAGTGCTCCAATTTATCTGATGATTGTCAAACGTCCTCGATTTTGAGTGGTAGTTGTCGCTATCCCGCCATAGCAGTTAGTTTTTTTTTTTTTTTAGAGGAAGAATTATTTTTTTGAGCCATCTCGTTTTTTTCGAGATAAGAGTTTGGAGCACTTAAATAAAAACAATGTATGATAAATGCTTTATGATACTAAAGTGATAGACCGGTTAATCCGAGGCCGGATAAGAGGCGTTTTACTGTATGTTTAAATAATAACCAAACTCTACTTTAATCGATAATTTTAAATATCATTGGATTTTGCTTAAACTAGGCACAGGGGCGGATTAAAGGGGGGGGGGCGATTGCCCCCCCCCCCCCCCGAGAAGAAATTCACAATGTTATAAAAACTAGTAATCTAAAGAAATTATGATTTCCGGAAATAAATAGGAAAAGGTCTAAATGGCCATAGATGCCAACAAAGTCCTTAAATAACCCCCCCCCCGACAAAATTGCATTAATCCGGCACTGACTAGGCAAGGTATTATTAGATGGTGTATTTTTAAGGTTTTAAGGGCTTTTTCAGCATCTAAGACAATTTTTCACCCCATTTCTATATATTCCAAATGATTGGTAGCCATTTCAATAGAATATCTTTTTACTTTCTCTTATAAAAAAAATTTTTATTCTAAAAAAAATTCAAAAAAAAAAAATTAAAAATTTCAAAATTTTTGAAAAAACTTTATAAAAAAACTACTTCTTCAAATTTTCTTCTTTAAATTCAAAAAATAATAAAAATTTACTAAATTGAAAAAATCAAAAATTAACTAAAATCTTCCTTTCTTTTTTTTTAGTTTTTTAACATACTTTACACAACCACACACAAACACAAAAAAAAAATAAAAAAAAAAAAAGGAAAAATTTCGGAGAAAATTTTAAATAGTGACTATATTTGACATTTAACTCTGGAGACAGAAAATTTGAATTCAGGTGTTAATAAAATAAATAAAAAGTAATTTTATTTTCATACTTTTGATTACCCTCAAGTAGCTCGGCGCTAATGGGAAGAGGAAAAATGGATCTGTAATTGTATAAAATCGTATTTTCTGCCCTCTAAAGTCAATGTTTTAAAAGAAAATCAAATATGACCAACTAACAGTTCTCAGGAAGTGATCTACAAGAGTAAGCAACGTTGTCAGAAAATACGTCTTTTGTATTTACACTGGGCTGCAACGTTACCTATTTCTTATAAATAATTATCATAATAACTACAATGAGATAATTTTAAACACTATTTAAAAAAATGTAATTACCTCCCAAACTAGAACGCATTTATTTGGAACATCTTTTCCTTCTACATCTTTAACCAAATCTTCTTCCCATTTTACTCTATTCAACATCAACCTGAAAAATGATTAAATATATCTATTAAACAAAAAAAAAAAAAAAATGGTTTGAAATAAAAAAATAATTTTGAAGGTGGAGAAAGAAATGAATTAGCCGCTATTATTTTTTTCTTTTTTATTCTATACTCTACATTTTGTAAAAAAAACATCCTCTCACGGGCTTCGCTTTAAAAATATGGTGATAATTTCAAAGCTCTCAAGTTATGAATATAGTTGTAAGCATGGCCGAAAAGTCAGTATTAATAGCTACTAAATCTTTTTTCTTCACTTTCACCATTACTGGAGGAATATTAATATATATTTACATCTTTAAAAAAATAATTTTCTTAATGTGATTACCTTTTAAATTTTTTCTGTTGCTTTGCACCTCCTTCAACAACAACGACATTACAATCTTTAAATAAAACGACACATCCAGTCATAAATAATTGCTTGGCATTTGTTTCTACTTTAAATTTCTTTGAAGGATTTGTTAAATCTTTCACTCTGAAAATAAAATAAACACATTTTTTTTAAAAATATTTATAGAAAATTAAATATTTTCTTTTCAATTAGAACAGAGCTTTAAAAAAGTGGGTTCTTTCATGTTTACATTTCTAGAACCTGATAATTCTAATCTAATTTCCCTCCTAAGAAATGGGTTACTGTATCAATAACAGATCGAATAAATCTTTACAATAAATTCGAGATATAATATTAACATATATATTTAAATTAGAAACCGTTGTTTCTAGACGGCAGGAGGTGGCTGGCACCATTGTTCAAATATATCAATCACAGCCACTTCCACACTTGAGATATATATATATATATGTATCTTCGCTAAAGATCAGCAAAAAGCTTAAAATAATTCAAAATATTAATAACCATTATATATATATTAAGTAGGTTTATCCTCCGACAATTTTCTTATTGAACGTTTTGCTGAATCGGTGCGCGTAGGCATTGACCGAAATTTTTTGCTCTTGGACAAAACGTTTTGTCCGAAAACGTTTTTGCTCAATTGGTGTGCGTTCAGCCTAAGTGGCCTAGTTCGATATATAGAACGTTCTCTCCCCCTCTTTTTATGAAAATTGTCCGAGGATAAACCTACTTAATATATATATATATATATTATATATGATATTACCGGACGGGCTACACTAAAAACTTTTAATAATAACCATTAGTAACTAGATAAAGCTTTGTTGATGATTTACAAACGCCCTATAGACTGCAAGTGAGCCGGTCAATATAGGGGTTGCGCAAAATAATGGATTAATCGATTATTAAAAAATAAAAATTGAACAACCTTAGTCAATATATTGTTGAAGATAAATTAGCTAAATATGTTTGTTTTTGCTTGAGCATATTGCGTCTCCTTGACACGAAACCAGTGACATTTATTCTTTGTATAAAAAAATAAATTTTACCTAAAAACGCTAACGTTAACTCCAAGGGTAACATCCTCTTTAATTTTTCGAGCCTTTTTGTCCCTCCGTTGATCAGTAGTAAGACGACGTGCAGCATTTGCCTCTTGATGAGCTCGTTGCCTCTTTGCCATTTGTTCCCGAACATGCGCCTCTATTTTGGTAGGATCTTGAACGGCTTCAGTTCCTAATACCCTCATTAAATTTGAGATTCGAAGCTGAAAAAATAAAAAAAATTTAGACATATAAATTAATTGAAATTAATAATAAGTGCAAATAATTTCAAATTACAAATAACCTTTGGCTCCGGAGCAGGTTCAAGTCCTAAACGAATCTTTTCTTGTTCTTCTTTCCAGGCCTCTCTTCTATTTTGTCTACGGAGTTTTTTCCTTTCTTTTTTCGTTAAAAATACGGGCATGTAGATAGGTTTCATCGGTTCAGCTAATAAACAAATTGTATATATATAAATAATTTAATCTGATCTTTATTAAGTAGTTTTAAAATAGACTACAAATCTAAAATTGGCCTTTGCTATAACTGGGACATTGTGAATCTGAATTTAGAAAAAGAGATAAATCAAAAAGGCACTAGCAATTTTTCAGATTTTTTGAGTTATAATAATTAATATTAATTAGATGAAGTATTGAAAACTATATTATTAATATAAAGTATTTATGTATTAATAACATGCTTTTATATTTAAAACATATAGGTCGTAGATTTTTCATTTTCTAAGATTTTTCATAAGGCAAGTCAAAACTCAATGCTTTCCAATGGGATAATTCTAGATTCTGAAATTTTTTGCGCCTCCCCTTTTGAGAATTTGCGGACCTGAGTATTTTTCCTGGACTCTCCATAAGGTTCTCTATAAAGAGTGCAAAATTTTGTTTTAAAATTCTAATGGAAAATTGGTCAAACAGAGCGTGGCAGAGGGACAGACGGACTGCTATTATACCGTATATATATAGTGATTAAAGAAGGTTTTCGATTCTAAAAGAATGGGAATCGATTCACATTGCAAGAAAAAACTGAGAGAAGTGAGAGCAAAATTGATGGGAAAACTGAAGTAGCCCTTCAATTCAGATTAATGTACAGTGTTTTACTCAGATATTTGCACAGGGAAAGTTAAGAACAGTTAAACTGAACGTGTTTGGGCCCTTTTATATCAAATTCACCGCTAGGGGTTGAGCTACGGATATGCCGATTTGTACAGTGAGAGACAATATTAAGTCCCACCCATACGTTTTCTATTTGTGATTATTTCATTGTTTTTATAAAAGAAAATGAAAATCATCTAGGTTTGAACCATGAAAGTGCCCATTAAAAAATTTATAATATTTGTTTAAAAACAATGAAATAATCACAAGTAGAAAACGCATGGGTGGGACTTAATATTGTCTCTCACTGTACACAGTATGTTCTTCACTAGGACTAAACCAGTGTATAGCCCTCGGCTATTTCAGTTTTATAGATTGATAAATTTTGTCCTCGGAAGAAAATCAGAAATCAAGAAGGCTAATTTCTCCTTGAAGCTCAGTTTAGATAAAATATTTGTTCTCAAAGCCTATAAAGAAGGAATCTCTATTATATATATATATATATATATATATACTGTTTTTATAAATAATTAAGCAACCCGATTAAAACCCATATCTATTTTTATCAGTCCTTTTTTTTATCCAAAACAACCATTCGATTTTTAAGATATTTTATATTTATGATTCAAGCCAAATTTTTCAATTTAATCAACTTTTCAATAGAAATTTTTTTTAATAGAAACATCAAATCTACTTTTACTTATGCCACAGGTGATACTATTGCTTGACTTTTACTTCAAAACCCCAAACACGTTCAGGTTAACTGTCCTTTAACTTTCCCTGTGCAAATATCTAAGTAGTCTCTTCAAATTTATAATAATATTAAATTGTAATAATAATGTTTGCAACGAGTTCAAGAATCCATTAATTTAGACATACTTAATATTCTTATTGTTTTCAAAGAACTTCTTACCTTACTTTTTCTTAATAGAGATATATTATAATAAAAGAGATTTAAGAAGTGAATTTTACTAAAACTTACTGGGTGGTTTCATTTGAGTGGGATGTTCCACTAAGTTACTTATTGTAGAATCTTTAATGTGTTCATAATGTTTTTCTTCTACATATCTAAAAGAATAAGTCAAAAATAATTTTTTTTTAAATAAGTCTTAAATTAAAAATTTAATTTATCCAAGTTTAAATACTTACGAATCTTTATTAAGAATAACGGAATCCCACCACTCAACATTTGGAATATCATCTTCACGATATTCTGGAGTTGGTGCAATAAGAGCAAGTTTAGTAGCAGATGAAATTCCAGTTTTTTTTGCAATCTGAGAAATTTCATTTTGTAGTTTTTCCAATTGAGCCTTCATTCGCATCCTTTCTGCAAGTTGTTGAAATTTGCCCGGCTCGTGAAATTTTAACGCCCTTTTGCCTCGTATTGCTGATTTATTTCCAAGTCGCGGATCGAAGAAGTGTGTCTCTGCCAAATCCTCGACGACTTTTTCCTGTAGTTGTTGCCGAAATTCTTCTCGTTTCTTCGCCCGGATGTTCGCCTAGACAACGCCAGCTGTTACCCACACCAAGCCCAGAAGATTATTGCTGTCTGGCAAAATATGTTTTTAAATCGCGGATATAATTACCTTCAATGTTGGAACAAGATGTGTCAATTGGACTTCTTTTCCTGTTACGTCTACAGTTCTTCCTGATTCATCTAAAATTAATGGAGTTGGCTTATCTTGAATTGGAGGTTTTAATTGTGGAATATTCGTTTGAGATAATTTCGTTTGAATTTGAGCCTATGTAAAAATAGAAAAATAATAATAATATTTATTTAAAAATAATATTTTTATAAAATATAATACCTGTAGTTGAGCAATCTTCCGAGCTTTTTCTGGGTCATTAGTTCGAGGGATAAGGGGAGGTTGAGGAAGACCAAATAGAGGCCGCATCATTTGTTGAGGAGCTGGAGGAGGTTGGTAATTTGACTTGGTTTGAGTATCTCCATTGCCGGAATCGGATTTAAGGGCACTCAAAGCTTTTTTCCGTTCTTCTATCATTTTCTGAGCATTTGCCATCATTTCTTTAATCTAAAGTAATAAACAAACAACATAGAGCAATTAGCTGTCCAAAAATAAATGAAAAGTTATATCATTTTGCTTATTTACAAAGAGTTGCAAAATATTATGTCGCGGTCTTGCATTATTTGATTATAAGATGTTAAAACTTATTTGTAATGTAAATTATGAAAGGCAATAATACACTGAAATAATTTTTTAAATGCAGTCGATGTGAGGGACATATTAAGTCCCACCCATGCGTTTTCTACTTGTGATTATTTCATTGTTTTTGAAAAAATATTATATATTTTTTAATGAAAACTCATGGTTAACCTTCCAATAAAGATTTTCTATTTCTTTTATAAAAACAATGAAATAATCACAAGTAGAAAATGCATGGGTGGAACATAACTTTCGTGTTCACTGTAGGCCTACATGTTTAATTCTATGATGGGAAAATTTTATTGAATTTTAAATCTAATAATCATTAAGGTATTTTTATAAAAAATCCAAATGTCAAATGCACTTGAGACTTTTATCTGGAGGGACCGGATGTCGATAAATAGGTGTAATAATAACATTACACCATGGAGTGTAAGAAGTATTTGGAATCACATTAAAATTCTATATAATAAATAGATTAAAATAATTGATCATAATGGTCAAAATTAAATAATCAATTTTGCTCTAGAAAAATTTTAAAAAATTAATTAATTCGAAATGTCTATCCTATTAAAACTAATCAAGAACTTTTTGAAAGTATTAAATATATAATTTTACTGGTACCACACACATAAACCTGTGAAATATTAAATTATATATATATATGTCGTAGACACTTCGTGAAATTAGACATTTCGTGAACTGTCTAGATATTTCATGAACTGCATACAGATCGTGTAATGGTCAGTTACGCGAAGTGACTAAGATTTTTAGGCGGTTCGTGAAATGTAATAGGGCCTTTGACAGTTGGGCTTCGAGGAAAGCTGTGAAGAATTGTAGAGGTGGACAAAGATTCTTCCAATGCTCGTGTAGAGCTTCAGACGTGTAATGAACAACTGTGCTTGCAAAAAAGCACAAGCTTTCGTATGTGCGATCGGCAAAACGGCTATTAGATGAAAATTTTAGTCATTTCGTTTAACTGACCGAACATTACACGATTTGTCTGTGTTCATGAAATGTCTAGAGTACTCACGAAATTTCAGGAAGTGTCATTATATAATCAATAAATGTTTTTTTACCTGTAAGGGGGTAAGTTGACCTGGACTGGAATTATTATTCGATTTAGAGTCCGTTTCATTAATTTTGGCTTTTTTAGAAGATTCCTTTTCTTCCCTTTTATCATCATCATGATGTCTTTTTTTCGAAGAAGATTTATGTGAACTTCGAATTGAGTCAACTAGATCATAAACCTTTTCTGCCAAACGTGAGGCTTTTTTATCATCCAAAAGTGAAGATAATTTACCTAAAAAATTAATTAAATTAATCATTTAAATTAGATGAAAATAAGTGAAAAAGGATGCCTGTTGATTGGGAACGCAATGAGAAACAACAGTGATAGTGCTGTATAAAAGATAATTAGCGATAAGAATAATAAGAAGCTATATGAAAGTTACAAAGATTAATTAAGTTAGCTATAGGATTTGAGAAATTGTTTTTTTAAAAAAGAGTTATGATAAATTTCAACAAACCCAGGCCATTTATATTTGAAAAGAGAAATATCAAATTCAAATAGCTTCTTTTTTATTTTCTATTTTTTTTTTTTTTGTATTGATTAAAATCAGAGCCTAATGTGATAAAAAATTCTTTTTTTTTTTGTTAATATATTAGATATTTTACAAAAAAATAATGTTTAATAATTTAAAAAAACCTACCGTTTTTTGGCTTGCCGCCCCAAAAAAATTTGCTTTGAAGTTGAAAAAATCCTAAAGACTATTTTTTATATATGTATGAAAATAACTCGATAAATTGAATTGAAATAAGAAAAGCTACTTACTAGACATTTTCCGCCGATCATATCCTGAAGAAATGCAATTAAGTGCAAGTGAAGAAATTGAGGAATCACTAGATCCTAAAAATTTTGTTACCGTTTTATCAACCATAGGCTTTAAATCGTCCATTTCTTTTTTAGATAATGATGTCATTTTGGAATAAAACACAAAATTCAAATAATAATTAAATAAAATTTAATATGAGGTTATAAATTTTAATCAAATTAATATTAAAATTATTTACAAACACTATATACCATGGAGTAATAATGAATAAATTTCACTATAAAGATTATATATATATTTTACAAATAAAAGAAGATCTAAAATATATAATTGTGTGGATATATAAATGGTATAAAAAATATTAACATGTAATGATATACAAGTAGGCTTTTGCTGGGCTTTTGGCAAGGAACATGGCTTTTGGTTGTATAAAATATTTGACAGAAGTAAAATTCAATACAAGATTCATTGGGCCATATTGCTAAACGCCATTACCCGGGCGACCAATCAGAGTAGAGGCTCATTTCCCGCACTTATTTAAAAATTTTAAATAGCTCTTGAGACATGAGCAGTTTGAACTAGACATGGGTCATTACTCGATTTTGCTGTACCAGGTACCAGCTGTTACAGGTACTTGTTCTGACCCGATATTTTTACCTGATACTTTTGTACCCGAAACAAATTTCACCCAGCAACGCTAACTTTACATTAATTCAAGTCAATAACAACGTGTCTAACATTTTTTCAAATGTTTTCTACCCTATTTATTCTTGTGTTGAGAACAAACTCATAATTATCCATTACTAAAGAGTTTTCCAAACTGAGTGAACTGACATGTCTCCAAATTTAAAATGTCAATTTATATACTGCATTAGAAAATAATTAACAAATTTCTGTGCCGGCGAACGAAATTTAATTTAATTCTATTCATTATGTATTTCAATTCACAGTTACATATATTTTTATTTTTTTAATTAATGTTTTTATATATAAAAAAAAAATAGTTTCAAAGTAAAAATCAGATAACTTATTTATTAAAAAAAAATATATTTTTTTCATTTCTGCTCTCTTTCTTAAAGTGAATAAAAGAGAAATAATGTATAAGTAATAATTAGATTTGTATTTAATTATTATAGGGCCTAGTGAGAAAAGTAGAGTAAAAAATGTAAAAATGATTCGGAATGACGTTCGAAAAGCGCGCCAGAGCTAGCGAAATTGCCCTGTCAGGAGAGAAGAGACGGGGCGGGGCGTCGCGAGTTGAGGGTTGCAAGAGAGAAGGAAAGAGAGAGCAGGCGCAACGAAACTGTATCGGGTAAGGAACGAAGCTCTAAAGTGAAAAGCAAGTATTTGATCAATGCGCAAGCGCGAGCGAGATATCAGGTTCGAGTGAGAAACGAATACCGAGCAAATAACATATACTTTTTGTATCTGTTATTTGAGTATCAACAACTCGGGCATACTCGACTGGACCTGAACAGGACGCGTATTCGTTTCTCACTCGAACCTGATATCCGCTCGCGCATGCGCATTGATCAAATACTTGCTTTTCACTTTAGAGCGTCGTTCCTTACCCGATACAGTTTTCGTATCGCCTGCTCTCTCATTCCTTCTCTCTTGCGACCCTCAACTCGCGACGCCCCGCCCCGTCTCTTCTCTCCTGACAGGGCAATTTCGCTAGCTCTGGCGCGCTTTTCGAACGTCATTCCGAATCATTTTTACATTTTTTACTCTACTTTTCTCACTAGGCCCTATAATAATTAAATACAAATCTAATTATTACTTATACATTATTTCTCTTTTATTCACTTTAAGAAAGAGTGCAGAAATGAAAAAAATATATATTTTTTTTTTTAATAAATAAGTTATCTGATTTTTACTTTGATATTTAAATACCCGATACTTTTTGCTCGTACCCATTATGTGTACCTGTTACTTTTTCCTACCTGATACAAAATATCAGATTGATACAGTATCACCCATGTCTAGTTTGAACTGAATAATATAAATTGGAAACTTTCGCTCGCACTTGCATCTAGCCATAGGCGCCGGAACTGGGGGGGGGGCAAGGGTACATTGTCCCCCCCCCCTGGCATCCTATAGGAGGGGACAGGGGGGGGCAAAATTTCTTCTTTTATTTCATTTATTTTTAAAAATGATACATTCTTCTAAATTAATAAAAATTAAAAGAGTAAAAAATTCATTTTTTTCCAAATTTTTTCCAAAAAAATTTTTTAAAATTTTAATTTTATTAAAATTGTGATTTTATTTAAAATTTTTAGTTTTATAGTAGATTTTTTGTATTATACTATTTGAACATATTAAATTATTTTAATTTTCTAAAAAAAAATTTTTTTGCCCTCCCCCCTGATTCAAATTCGTTCCGGCGCCCCTGCATCTAGCCCCTGCATCTCTAAATATTTTAAAATAATTCTAAGGCCCCTATACACTTGAAGGGATAGACACAGCAGCCGAAAGATGAAAAAAATCTACATCATCCTTTTAAATAGGCATATAAATTATCAAGTTTGTAAAGAGTTTTGCATAGCAAGAAGGGGCAGTTGATTGGTAGCGCCATTGGTGTCGATTGGGCTAACTTCTTGCCAATACAGGTTAGAAGGCGCAGTGGCTAGTTTAAATGTGTTAACAAAATTATTTATTTCAATTGTCAAATTTCACCCTCCTAGCTCTTTTAGTTCTTTAGATATTTTGATTACAGATACACAGACCATGCTGCGAATACCACTTTTTTGAACTTAGAGGACATTCAAAAACTCGACATCGAATTTTTCACATGGATCATATACTTTCTCTCTGTACGTATATAGGAGGGGGGGGAACGAGCCTTCTGGGGGAGCCCCCCGGACCCTCTAGTTACGCCCATGATATTTGAGAACATTTAACACATATATACAGAGGCGTAACTACATTGATTGGCGCCTCTCCGCAGGTACAAAAATAACGCCCCCCCAAAAAAAATACGGTGTGACTTAACGCACAGCACACAACTTTCTCTTACCTTCGGTAAACGAAAGTTGTGTACTGTGCTGTCACAACATATTTTTTTTGTCGAGATATATTTAGTTGTGTCGTTTAAATTTCGACATCGAATTTTTGACATGCATCCAATACTTTTCTTCTATATATTGACATATATAGGTAAGAGAAAGTAAAAATGGGCCACGAGCCTTCTAGAGGGGGTGGGGGGGGGTCGTCCATGTTAATAAGCCAGGGGACAAACACTCATGATCAGTAGCGTAGCCAGGATTTCTGCTTGGGGGGGGGGGGCCCAAAATTTTTATTAACCCCCCCCCCCCCCCCTTCTCCAAGAAACTTCAAGTGGAGAAATTTTTTTTTAGATAATATAATAATTATAAATAAAAAACAAATAAAAAAAAAATTTTTTTCTTGAAATAAAAATTAATTTTAATACAAAATTCGTAAATATTAGAGATTTTTTCAATTATTTATAAGTTTTTTGTTAGATTTTAGAATTTATGAGAGTTAATAAAATATTTATTTAAAAAAAAAATATCATTAGGGAAAACAATACGTATTTTTTTGTTTTGGAGAAGGCTTTGGGGGGGGCCGGCCCCTGGGCCCCCCCCTGAATACGCCACTGCTCATGATCATTGTATTTTAATTAATATTCTTTGCAAAATGTTTCCACCAAATTTTAAAAAATCTGGTGTGACTGGTAGCACACCACCTTTGGTAAGACAAAGTTGTGTGCTGTGCTACCAGTCACACCAGATTTTTTGTGTGGACATATGTTTAGTTTAGGCCAATGTATTAAAATTCAAGATGTAAAATTTATGAACATGGAAAAATATTTATATTTGGTTACCATAGTAACCATTTCTCCTATCTTTACTATGAAGTACAAGAGTAAAGTGTTCTTCAAAAGATTTCAATGGTAGAATGAGAATATACATTTTAGAGTATCTAAAAACTAATTGATTTTTGAATTTTCGAATTTTTGAATCGTTGTACTGAATTTTGAGAAAAAAAAAAAAAAAAAAAAAAAAAAAAACTGAAAAAGTAGATCAGGAAAGTACTAGTACTTTTTGGCCGATTTTGATTAAAAGCTTATTTTCACGCCTCAGAGAGGTGCCTAACTTAAATATAAAATTTCAACCACCTAGCTCAATTCCTTCATGCTTTAAATTGAGCACAGACAGACAGACACTGTAGAGAAAACCACTTTTTTGGATCCTCAAAAAATGTATCTCCAACAAAATCTCGACATCGATTTTTTGACAAGAATCCAATACTTTTTCTCCATATATATATTACATATATACCTAGGTAAGAGAAAGTAAAAAATTGGAACCTTAAATTGATTTATTATTACTTATTAAATCAGGGGCGAATGTAAGGGGGGGGGGCGAGGGAGCCCCCCCCCCGAAATTTCCCAAACACATATACATATATAGAGATATACAGACCTCAGACAAACACATTTTTCCGCAGGAGGGAAAACTTTAGTTCCGCAAAAGAAAAAATGTTCCGGAAAAAATTTCGTGTGAAAAAAATTTAGTTTCTTGAAAAAAAATTTTCCGCAGAAAAATTTTTGAGTTCCCCCCCCCCCCCCGAAAAAAAATTTCTATATACGCCCCTGTATTAAGTTAAAATGACGGTATCTGAAGAGAAAGAGAGCCGATGGTGGCCGAGACTACCGCCTGAGCCCGAAAGAAATGCAGCGCTGCGGAACTCGAGTCAGTTGCGCGCCGCCCGGCGACCAGCTAACATTGATCACACTTGTTCAAATTGTTTAACTGTCAAACACTCAATGTGTGCTGTGATGTGTGGTTAGCTACCCCTCTATTTTTCCCTTTTACTTATTCTCAATTACGTACTCTTTCACGTGTGTTAGGCTTATATTACTACCCCTTGTGTGTGTATGTGTTTTTTTTTTTTAATTAAAGAAGAAACCCTAGCAACGGTAAGAAATTTTTGAATATTTAATCGAAAAGGATCTCTATAATATGGGGGAAATTTATTATGAATATTTGTTCTCTTCATAGCGCATTGTTTTCATTTAGGCCTATATCCTTTCCAAAATGATAAAAAATAATACACCGAATACATGAGTAACTCCAATTTATTGAGCACAAAACCAATACACATTTACAACATAAACATTATCATACATAAATAATTTCTTTGAATATTTATACATCGAATCTATGAAATTTGATCTAGACATAAGCATGTTAAAAAAAATTATTTATCACAAATTCCATAGAAGCAAGATAATAACTAGACCTGAAGGTGAATGCCTGATCCATCCCTACTAAAAGGGACCCCCTTACCAACGCTAAAGGAGCTCTTCAGCTGTTAAAAAAAAAAAAAAATTATTAGTCCTATTCAAGACATATTTCCTCTCGATTTAGAAAACAAATTTAAAAATCTGGTGTGACTGGCGCACAGCACACAACTTTCTACTACCCTTCGGTAAGACAACTTTTTGTGCACCGTGCTGTTCACACCAGATTTTTTGTATCGAGATATATTTAGTTTCCCATAGCACCCTAGTTTCAAACTAACTTAACTAATAAAATAGTAAATAAAATGTATTGAATTAATGCATTGAGATTTATTCACCCAAATAGAAAGAGATAGTCAAAGAAATTGCCTCTCTGTCCATCCATCGTCTAAAAATAAAACCTGACAAACAATCAATGTATGACGTCACCCATTCTCAGAAACAAATGAAGCAAAAATAATAATAATAAAAAAAAAAATCTCTTACCTTCGGTAATCGAAAGTTGTGTTCTGCTGGATACCAGATGGCTTAAATAGAAATGCCTGAACCCATAATAGATAATATTATATTACAACGGTTATCGTCAAAGTCTTAAATGGCCTAAGTTGCCGAAAAGACTGTGTGAATGTGTGTGTGAGTGTGAGTGTGAATGAGAAAAAAGTGTGAATGTTAAAAAAAAAAAAAAAAAAAAAAGTTGTGTTCTGTGCTTATCACACCAGATTTTTTGTGTCGACATATATTTAGTTCCCGACAGTACGGAACATTTGAATTCAGATGTAAAATTTATAAACATGGGAAAATATTTATATTTTGTTACCATGGGAACCATTTCTCCTATATTTTCTAGGGAGTACAAGAGTAAAGTGGTCTTCAGAAGATTTCAATGACAAAATGAGAATATACATTTTAAAAAATAATTGATTTATGAATTTAAAAAAAAAAATCTTGGAGCGAATTTTGAGAAAATCGAAAAAAACTGAAAAAGTACATCAGTAAAGTACTAGTCCTCTTTGGCCGATTTTGATTAAAAGCTTATTTTCACGGTCCCGGGAGGTGTTTAACTTAAATATAAAATTTCAACCTCCTAGCTCAATTCCTTCATGCCTAAAATTGAAAAACACAGACAGACAAACACACAAACAGACAGACCATGTCGCGAAAACCACTTTTTTGGACCTCAAAACGTGAAGAATCATCAAAATCTCGACATCGAATTTTTGACATGATTCCAATACTTTCTCTCTATATATTTCATATACGCCTATAGGGTAAGAGAAAGTAAAAAATAATATAAATCTAGATTAAATCGTACCCAAACAGAATAGCCTCTATAAAATGAAAACGTTTCGGCTTTAATTAGAAAATATTCAAGGGATGATAATTAATTTAATTAGAAAATGCCATCTTCAGTTCTTGTGAGAATATTGGCAATCTCAATGTATACACCAACGAGATGCAGATAGAGTTGTTATATCATTGAATATAAATCTATGTTGATTCTGGCTTGAAGTATATATTCATTAACGAAATCCGCAGGTTCGGATCCCAGGCAGTCCGATGAATTTATTTAAACCATTTGGATACCAAATGGCTTAAATCAATCTGCCTGGACTCCAATATACCATGGTATATATCGTATTAAAATAATGCGAATGGTCGCACCAGATTTTTTGTGTCAACCCGCCGATATATTATAATTCAAAATATCAAAATTATTAAAGATTTTAGTGATGAGTTGAATTATTTCATGTCTATTTCTTTTATTCAACCTATTCTATTTTCCGGAGGATGTCGTAGTTTGAGTAGAGACTCTTTGCACCGTAACTACTCCTTGAAAAGAGTGCATCAATGGGAGGAAATTCTTCTTTACTTCTTCACTTCTGGAGTGTCAGACTGCTTCCTATTCTTTAGAGGCGTCATATGGAGGGGGAGGGAGGTTTTTTTCGATTTTTTTTAAATTTTATATTAATCTAAATAAAATATTTCAAAATATATCTATCAATACATGTATATAAACTGTAAAAAATAATTAAATTAAATATAGGATACTTATTTGTAAGAATTTTTAAGAAAAAAATTGTTTGCGCCCCGAGAAAAATTTGTAGACGCTACTACTGCTATTCTAAGAGCTATTGTGATCGGATCCAATAAGACGATTCAGGGGCGTATATAGAAATTTTTTCGGGGGGGGGGGGGCCTGTTCTCAAAAATTTTTCTGTGAAAAATTTTGTTTTTCGAGGAACCAAAGTTTCCCGCCCTGCGAAAAATTTTGATTTCGCGGAACATTTCCTCTTTTGCGGAACCAAAATTTTTTCCCGTCCGTAAAAATATTTTACTTTATTTTTAGAGAAGCAAAATTTTTTCCCGCCCCCGGAACCAAAATTTTTTCATGTGCCGTTCGCGGAACCAGAAATTTTTTTTAAACATTTCGGGGGGGGGCGAGACCCATTATTGTCTCTATATCCCTATAGGTTTATATGCATTTAGAAGGTTTCGGGGGGGGGGGGCGGGCCCTCTCGGCCCTGAGACGATTTTTTTTTTTTTTTTTTTACATAAAAAAATGTTTTTATTAAAAAAAAAATGTACACAACCTCGGAGTGATATTAGGTGTTGTTTAGATATAAAAGTATTTTTTTCCGATTTTATTAGAAACTCACGAAATATCATTAATTAACATAGATATTTATTTTTATTCTTTTGATTATAAATCTTCTTCATTTAATTCCAATAATTATTATTTATTTATTCATGGGAATAGAATAATAATATTTAAGAAATCGAATTTAGCTTTAAACTTTCGATTTCGGATTCATTAGAGTGAAAATTCTTGAACCTGAAGAAGGGTCATAGACAAATTAATTTCTCCAATGGCGACCGAGTTATTTTTACTGTTATATTATACTTATTCATAAATTGTATAAATATATATGAACTGCATAATTATTTTTTGCCCCTATTAACCTAATTAAGGTGAATTAAAATTTATTATTTAAATAGAATTATTAGTTGTTGTTTTTTTTTTGTTAATCGGACTTATTTATATAGAAGGTTAAACAAAATAATAGAGAGATATATAATAGAAATAATAGAGATATAAAATTTAATATATTTTTATCTAAATTTATTTCGATATAAATCAATCAGTCAAAATACCAGAGATATCCAAATGATTAAAAAAAAATTTGCTATTGCCTGAATTCCGAACACATTATCTCTTGAGTTTTAAGGTTATCAATGCCCTCAACATTAACTTCTCAGTTACGGAGTGGGAGAACAGGGGGGTTATGTATTTAGGTTTTACGAAAATAATTGTGGTAGGGCTTAAACCTTTTAGTAGGGTGTCTTTGGGTGATTTCAAAACATTTAGCTTGAAAACAAAAAGGATTTTAATAATAGAAAAATCTCACTTAACTTATTCATATTGTATTATGTGATTCAACTCCAAAATTATTATAATACAAGCTAAAGGAATTGAATAAAGGAACTTTTTCATTGCAGCTGTTACCGGAAATGGCCAACTCACCCGACAAAGAAGTTCTAGCTGATTCCGGTCCTTTTTTGCGGCTCTGTCAGGTGCAGAGGCCAGCTAAAGGATCCTGTGGCTTTCATCTCTCTCGAACGCAATTTGATCCCTACCCATGGGTAAGTGAAACTCATTAGCATTCAAAAAATAAAAATAAAATTCGGCTAATATAAAAATAAGATTGTTTATATAAAACTACATGTGTAACTAAAATGTTGATAAATTAATTTAATAAATATTTTAGAATAAAGAATTAACCGTGTTTTCTAAAAAAGGGGTCCTTTTTAGCAGATAGTAATTAGAAAATAATAATTTTAGTGTTCATACTCTGATTATTTCTATGAAGGTTATACGTTTGTAACAAATAAGCGTTGGCCAATTGGTAAGAGAGCCGTTATTTTGGTAGGTGTCAGGGGTCGAGCCTGGGTCAGCTGCTTCGCAAGCTGGCCTCCGAACTGGCGATTGTGTCCTCGAAGTGAATGGTGAAGACGTACTGGGACAGAGGATCGGACAAGTGGCTGCCAAGGTGAAGGATAGAGAAGATCCCATTGTCACTCTTTTACTTTGGAACGCCGGAGTCTCCGATCCACAGGCACAGGCTTCTCATGTGAGTACTAACAAGCTTATATTGTACTTGGCAAAGAGATTATAATAAATTATAAGTTGAGTAAAGATGTAAAATAATTGGGATTTGCTACTCATTGAGAAGCCAAGGTAAGCTAAGTTATAGGCCAATATAAACCTATGGCGCAATGAAAATAATTAAACTTTGATTTTTTGAGTCAACATTCCCTAAAACAGGGGTATCTAGCTTTATGTTACCACACCTCTCTAAAAATCTTTAATGACTCCTCCCTCCCCCTCATTTTATAAAATAATACAAACACAAAAATTTTGATTGCTAAAAAATTTAATAATACAAACAATTATTTATTATTTTATTTATAAAAATGTAGTAATCATTTACTCTGTGGCTAATATTTGCGCCTTCCCTTAGACTAGTCGGGTTAAATTGATGGAAAAATTGAATATATAAAATGATTACATTATGTATAATACAATAAATAAATTTATTTTATTGCACAAGAACAATATCGAAAATAGGTAGCTATTATTTTGTAGTCCATTAAATATTATATAATATCAAAACAACAAAATTTAAGTAGAGGAGGGAGAAAGAACAATTTTTTTAATGCAAAAGAGAGGTTGGAAACAAACCACTTCTATTCTATATATAAAAATAGAAATATAACTTGATATGGAATAATTTCAAGGATAATTATTTAAAAAAAAAGATCCTCACCCAGTATTTTGGGCAAGGGCGGATACAGGGGAGGGGTAAAGAGGGTAATTACCCCCCCCCCCCCTCCGAAATTAAAAAAAAAATTATTTTTAATGTAAAATTTTAAAAATTAATACTTAAAAATTTGATTCTGGCAAACAAATACCGAATACTCCTTTAAATTACAAAAATTAAGAAAAAAATTTTGTGCTCTGCGACTAGTCACACCAGATTGCCCCCCCCCCCCGAGAAACACCTCTGGATCCGCCCTTGATTGTGGGTCAGTGAAAAAAAAGCATTATAGTTGCATTGATTTATTTAATTTAAATAATTTATTTGATGAGAAAAGGCTTCTACCGACAATAAAGATCTAAAAAAAAATTATTTGTCTTGTTTTGAATCGCTACGTTTTTTGTGATTACAAAGCATGTCTTCTATTGTCTGCCTTACTTAATTAAAGCAAGATCATAAAGTATAATACATATTTTTCATAGTATACCCTCTCCAATTTCAAAAACTCCAGAATCGATCCTCTGGGACCATCAAAGTGCTCTCATTAAATCCTCATTTCTTTAAAAGAGAGAGAAGAAAAAAAAAGAAAAACTCTTGAGCTTTTCTCATTCGCGCTTTCATCATTCATAATTATATTTAAAATTACGCTTTCGCGGAAGAAAGAAAGAGGGTGGGTCGTTTGCTATTATGAAAATATAGAAATCTGAGATACCTAAAGTCACGCCCAGGCTTTGTACCAAGGTCTTGGAAGCTTTAAGGTCACCCTTGAAAGGAGTGCTCAGCTGAGCTGTTAGGTGAATTGTCTTCGTAAATGAGAGCCGCAGCTTCCTTCATTCAACACTCCCTGATGATCTTATTTTTATATCACAGTCATTATAGATATTATCAAATGATGAGACAAGTCTTTATTCTTGAAGGTTAATTTTTATTTGAGCATATAATTAATTTTATAACTGATTGACACATGAAATGATAAATCAAATTCTGCTTCATCGAGCTTACCTTTCAATAAAATTTGAGTGAAGTCACAACTGTTATTGGCATCTTAATTAGATGTAGGTTTTTTATTCATCATCATCAACAAAGTATCATCGAAAAAAATGTTTACTCCATTTATAGGAACGTATTAAAAGTGTTTAGAAGTGAGTTAAATTTTATATCAATACAATGAAAATAATAATTATGCAGCTATTAGGTCTATAACTTTTTTCAAAATCTGTCTATTCGACAAGCTGTTGGGCAATAATCAAAATTTTATTACTACCGAATTCCATTTATTTGGGTAATGGATTAATAAAAAAAAAAAAAAAAAATTTATTTGGGTAAATTCTCTTGTACCTTAATAATTTAAAATAAAATGTTAGCTATATAAGAAACTGTTATAATTTTTTTTAAAGTTTTGTACTAGGCAAATATAGATTGACATCTCAGGGGTGTATATAGAAATTTTTTTCGGGAAGGGGGGGTGGACTCAAAAATTTTTCTGCGGAAAATTTTTTTTTAAGAAACTAAATTTTTTTTCACGCGAAATTTTTTGAGGAACATTTTTTCTTTTGCGTAACCCCTGCGGAAATATTTGTTTCGCTGATGTCTGTATATATGTATAGGCCCTATGTGTTTGAGAAATTTCCGGGGGGGGGATGGCCCCCACGGCCTCCATGCACACGACTGACCCTTTAAACAGTCATAAATAGAGCCTTTTGAGCTGTGCCCAATTGGTACTCTTGCTTGAACTCAAGATTCTTCCTTAAAATCTTCACACTTGCATTGCAACAAGAAATATCCTAAAATTGGCAATAAACTTGCCAGGGGCGGCTTTAGTGGGTAGGCAAGGTAGGCAACTGCCTACCCAATAATATTGTCGGTTTTGGCATATGCTACAACAGAGTTCAATTTTAATAGTTATTTAATTTATATCCATCCACTGTATCCACTGTTGTAGTTAAAAAAATGTCATCCTTTTCTGTGTAAGTAAACGCAAAACTTTTGAGAAAACAAACAATAATTATAGCAAATAAACGTTTCAACGCTTAGCAACGCTGGAGTTGCCTACCCAATATCTTCATCCTAGAGCCTCCCCTGAAACTTGCCCACCGGAGGGGGGCAATTGCTTGCCAAAGTCGAGCAAGGGGGTCCAAGGAGCGCAACCGAAGGCGGGTTTTGAGAGTAATTAAATAAATATATAATTTTTTTTTTTTTTATTTGTTAGTCTTTTATCTTAGGCCATTTAGAGACCCCATCCTTATTTAATTTAATTTTGGGAAGGACACCCTTGATCTCTCACAAGAAACATTATCTTCTGTGACACAGGGCAATAAATATTAAAAGAGAATAAATGATATATTACAAAATTTTATATCTTATATTAAGCGGAAAAGTGAAAATTATTTTAATAAAATTGAGTCGCTAAAATAATCATTTATTTTTTATTACAAAAAATTTTCAAAAAAACACCCATGAACAGTAATATTCATCATATTCATAGAATTTTATATCATTTTCGAACAATAAAATACCAAAATATTCACCTGAAGTTCATAATATAATGAAAGTGCTTTTTATATTCATCTTCCATAGTCGCCTTCTTTTGTAATTGAAATTAAGATTTATTTGAGCAAACAAATAGTGACAAATGGAACATCGAAGGAGGGTGGAGTTCGGATTTCTATCTTTTTTTTATGTTCAGGACTTTAGTCGTGCGTGACGCTCCTCTTAAAAGACTCCAGTCTTTAATCGATTCCATTGAAAAATAAAATGCTGTATTATTCATTTTAATAAACCTGACTATCTGGTTTAAATGTATGAAAGTTAAAAAAAAAATCTGGTGGCCCCCCGATGGTTATAGTTTAAATTAATCTCATTGGATTTTACAATATAGAATCGTAAATAAATACAAAATTTCATAAGAATTGGAAAAAAAATTTAATGAAAAAGTTCTAAAGGGGCCCTTGAATCGAAATATACAAATCCTATAGGAAATTACATTGTTCCTATGCGAGATAAGGTGGAAAGGGAATTTAAAAAGAGTAGAGAGAGACGATAATGTTTGAAGTGAGAGAGAGTTATGTTTTCTTTGAAACAATTAAAGACCAAATAAATTTAAAATAAAAAATCTGGTGTGGGCCAGCACATCTCTTACCTTCGGTAATCGAAAGTTGGTGGTGCAGATTTTCGGTCGCATGTATTGTTTCGCAGTAGGTCAATGAATTCAAGATGTAAAAATTTATAAGTATGGGAAAATATTTATATTTTGTTACCATGACCATTTCTTATCTTTCCTATGAAACACAAGAGTAAAGTGGTCTTCAGAAGATTTCAATCGAAAATGAGAATATACATTTTATAGAGAATCTAAAAAATAATTGATTTTGAATTTTAAAAAAATCGTTGGAGCAAATTTTGAGAAAATCGAAAAAAACTGAAAAAGTACATCAATAAAGTACTAGTTCTTTGGGATTTTGATTAAAAGCTTATTTTTCCGGTCCCGGGGAGTGTTTAACTTAAATATAAAATTTCAACCTCGTACTCAATTCCTTCATGCTTAAAATTGAACACACACACCCCCCACACCCCACCCCCCCCCACAGACAGACCATGTCGGAAACTTTTGGATTCAGGGGACCTCAAAACGTGGATCCATCAAAATCTCGACATCGAATTTTGACATGAATAATATTTCTCTATATATATATATTACATATATACATAGGTGAGAAAGAAAATGGGAATTTAAATAATAATTGATTTTAATCTAATAAAAAGAAAAAGATTTAAATTCCGTTACCATGGCAACCATTTCTATTATGAAGAACAAGAGTAAAGTGGTCTCAGAAGATTTCAACGGCAAAATGAGAATATAATTTTAAAGAGATCTAAAAATAGTTGATTTATGAATTTTAAAAAATCTTGGAGGGAATTTTGAGAAAATCGAAAAAAACTGAAAAAGTACATCAGTAAAGTACTAGTATTTTTGGCCGATTTTGTTCAAAAGTATTTTAAGATTCTTCAAAGGTACCTAAGTTAAATATAAAATTTCAATCCGCTAGCTCAACTCCTTCATCTTAAAATCTGTCCACACACCACACACACACACACACACACACACACACACACACACACAAGAAATTTGGGGACCCACTTTTGGACTCAGGGGACTCAAAACATGTATATCCATCAAAATCTCGACATCGAATTTTGATGATCAATATTTTCTCTCTATATATTTATATATAGGGAGAAAAAAATACAATTTAATTAACCATATATTTTAATAAGTAAGGTAATAAAGTAAAATGATTAGCATTCGAATAATTAATATCAAGGTGAAATTTTGTTTTTAAAAAATTAATGTTTTATACAATTATTGCTCTCCCTTCATAGCATATGTGGAAGAGAATTCTATAATCCTAAAAAAGTTTTACGTGTTGGAAAACCGAGTAGTTTTTTACTATTTTTTCATTCATAAGAAAAAAAATCTCGTAACTTGCTAAAAATACGACTTCTGATGAATAAATTAAAAATTAATAAAATACATATAATAGAATTAGAATTTTAATTATAAATTTTTAAAAAAGATTGAATTTTAATTTTATCATAAAAAATCTGGTGTGACTGATCGCACAGTACACAACTTTCTATTAAAGAAGGTACATTCTAAAGAGCATCTAAAAAATAATTGATTTTTAAATTTAATTCAAAATCGTTGGAGCGAATTTTGAGAAAATCGGAAAAAAGTGAAAAAGTACATCAGTAAAGTACTAGTACTCTTTGGCCGATTTTGATTAAAAGCTTATTTCACGCCTCAGGTGGATGGCTAACTTAAATATAAAATTTCAACCTCCTAGCTCAATTCCTTCATGCTTTAAATTGAATACAGACAGTCAGACACACATACACACACACAGACAGACCATGTTGCGAAAACCACCTTGTTGGATTCAGGGGATCTCAAAACTTGTAGACCTATATCCATCAAAATCTCGACATCGTATTTTTGACATGAAATCCAATACTTTCTCTCTCTCTATATATTAACATATATAGAGGTAAGAGAAAGTAATAATCAGTTTTTTTTTATTAAAAGGGTAAAAAAAATTTTAAAACAAATTGCACACTCGCCGGAGATAAAAAGTTCTTGGAAAGGAGTAAATCTACCTCAGTAAATCTCAAAACTAATCATAAAATATTCAACCCCTGTATAATATAAATTGGTAAAAATGAGAGTTTTTTTTTGTATAATATATTTTGATTATTTCTCTCAACTTTTATTTTTATTTTCGGCTTTTGAATTCCGCCTTCTTTCTATGAACTTACAAACATTATCCAATGTCTTAAGGTTTCTCATATAAAATTTTGAAATATCTTATTATCTTTTATTTCAAGGGGACGGACGGATATACGCCCGGCTAGAACGAAAACAATAAACTTTTTGCGCAATCCCAACCAGGGTTTGCCTAAATTTATTTATCCCTGAAAGAAGTCACTGATGAAGAAAAAATAGAAACCAACTTTCGTTGGTTTAGGAGGAACTTTGATTTCTTATTCTAATAGTAGTCTATTTTAATTTTGAATAAAATTTTAAAGTATGTGGTCTTAAAACAAATCAGTTTAAAAATATTTTATTTCTTCTTTGCAGTGAATAATATATTTTCCAAATATTAAGAGCTTAAAAAATTTCAAAATTAAATTAAGAATGAACTTTTTAGATTAGATCAGTGATTCTTAAAGTGGGGATCGCGACCCTCTAGGAGGTTGCTCAAATATTTTTGGGGATCGCGGAAAATTTGTCAGGAAATCGATTTTTAATTAAATTCAAATACACTACGTGTTTTTTTTTTAAACACTCAACACTTTTTTCCATTCACACTCATATTCACACACACATACACACAGTTTTTTCGGCAACTTAGGCCTTAAGACTTTATACGATACCCATTATTCATTAATATATCTATTAGGGGTCCAAGCATTCTTATTTAAGTCATTTGGTATCCAAATGGCTTAAATAAAATCATCGGACTGCCTGGGATCCGAACCCTCGATCCTTGGTATACAAGGCATGCGCGCTACCAACTACGCCAAGCCCGAGGGCGCACTACGTTATTTATTTATTTTTTGTTTACGAATATTAGCCTTAATACATTTTATTGTAATAACATTATTTTATAATACATAAATTAACTTCTGGTTTTCACGTATTCATTGATATGGTTATCTATACGGTATATGCCTATTTTTCTCGGGGGTAGTCTGAAGTTTTCTAATGTGAAAGGGGACTGCGGATAAAAAAATTTAAGAATCACTCGATTTTTTTTTAACCCTTTTCGGCTACAGAGGCCATTTAGGGGTTATTTATTTATATCATTTTAAAATACCGATGGCTACCGGGGGGAATCACTCGATTAAATTTTGCTTTTTTTTATTAATATAAGCTTTAAGCTTACAAATTCTTATCAACTACTTGATCAATTGTCCCCAAAATTTTACTTTCATAGTGTCCACTTTTTTAGACTCTGTGACCCACAAAACGTGTATTTTCATCAAAATCTTAACAAGAAATTTTTGATACTTACTATATATCATATGATAACATCAATATGGATATTGATGTTATCGGTAAGAGAAAGTAAAAAGTAAGTGTGTTCGAGCCTATAAAATTTATCCATAATAATTAAGAAAATTTTCAAGATAAAATTTTACAAAAACAAAATACATGAATATTTAATTATTATTTAATACATCACATTTTAATCTTTTCTCTCTTGTACTAGATTATGCCGCTTTAGCATAATGAGCTTTTTTTTACCAGCTAATTACTAAGAAAGACATTATGAAGAGAAGGTTATTAAAAATAAAGATTAAAATCTACTCTCTAACATCAAGCTCACTTTTTATTATTCATCTTAATCATTTGGATCATTATGGTTTTTTTTTTTTTTATGTAAGAATTTTACCTTTCGAGAGAAGAATTTGCTCCCAGTGAACCTCTTCCTGTATTTTTTTCTTCTTTCTGGGACATCTTATTGTTTATTATTATTTACGAATGCCTTATTGTAATGATTTAATTCATTCATAAATATAAAGTGATCTCACGATTTCGTTTTAATAGTATCTATATATATTTTTTTAATGATTTTAAATAATTAAGGAAGGAGTGATAAATTTATTAAACAAGTTTCTGAAGAGGTAGTTTCTCTATGATACTAAAATACCGATTAATCGTTATAACATTGCAACTTTCGAAAAAAAAAATTGATTTTATTGAATAGAATTATGATTTTATAGGATTTTACTTTTTTTATCCATCCATGGGTTTGACTCAAGTTTGTTTTTATTTGATTTGAATTTTTTAAAATATAGCCTACTAATATTAAAAATATGAACGTTATAATTGATCTGTTCTGAACCATGACATTCAAATAATTTTGAAGAGCAGACACTGTGAATGAAGTTTTTTATTTATTTATCATCTACGGCAGTGGTTACCATCAAAATTTTTTCAAGGACTCCTCATCAGTTGCTATTCGTCCATGAACCCCTTAAATTTTTAAATTATAGATTAGGATATTACAAACGTAATACATTGAGTCACATTTGTAAGTAATTTATATGAGCTGTTACAATTTATATCAGCTGAACTTACGCGGGAACTAGACAATAGCTACTGCAATTAAAGTAAAATATAAAATACTGTAATTTCTCAGTGACATTTTGGGGACCCCTAATACCATCAAGAGAAAAGATATTGGACAAATGGCGGCTACCTGGCATTTGAGCCTTATGGTAGGTAGCCGCCATATTGTCCAATATCTTTCTCTTGATGGTACATCTTTCGCGGACCCCTAGGGGTCTGCGGACCACCACTTGGGAATCATTGATCTGTGGTATAAAAATTATTACATTATTAAATTGTTCACATTTCAGTGCATTGATTAGACAATAAGAGTACTACTACTTTACTGATGTACTTTTTCAGTTTTTTTCGATTTTCTTGAAAGATCTAACGATTTTGATTAAAATTTAAAAATCAATTATTTTTTAGAAGCTCTTTCAAATGTATATTTTCATTTTGCTCTCAAAATTGTTTGAAGCACACTTTACTCTTGTACTTCATAGGAAAGATAGGAGAAATGGTTGCCATGGTAACAAAATATAAATATTTTTCCATGTTTATTTTACATCTTGAATTTTAATATATCGGTGGAAACTAAAAATATCTCGACATAAAAAAATCTGGTGTGACAAGCACAGAACACAACTTTTGATTACCGAAGGTAAGAGAAAATTGTGTGCTGTGCGACTAGTCACACCAGATTTTTAAAATATTTTTTCGTGCAAATAGGGCTAAATAAGCATATAAGGAAATTGAGCAGTCCTAGAAGGCTCTAAAAATAGTAAAAAATATATTTATTCATGGGAGAAAAAAGAAATTGACCCCAAAATATATTTAATCTAATCATAACTGATTGGATATTACAAAGAAGTGAGATTTGTAACTTTTTCCAAAACTCTAACCACAAGAATGTCGGCCGAATATCGTATACATGTTTATTAAGGTCACTTTTTTTTTATAAAGGACAAAAAAACAAATAAATTAAAAGTGTCGATATTAATTTATTTGTTAAATTCCATTGCAGTCCCTATTTTCAATCATCATTAGCAATATTAATTAGTTTATTGTTACAAGGTTTCATTTATTCATTTAACCCTGACTGAGTTGAACTCCCTTTTTTAGACATGAACTAAATCTCTATCTCTCTCATCTATTCATGTTATATAATAGTATAAGCATCAATTTTTTTTAACCATAAAAAAGAAATTTAATAAACATTTTTTTTTCTTTCCGTATTTAAAATATAACTGTTATCAGTTTAAATTTATTCACATTAATTGATAATGAATTATTTTAAATAATTTATTGCTCAAAAATTTTAAAGCAAGACCCTCTAGGAGTCAGAGAAAATTAACCTCTTGGTCACTAATAGAAAATCATAAAGATAAAAAATATCTAGGAAAAAAATAATGTGAACGCACATAATTATTTTCAATTACTGGAGGTAACAGAAAGTTGTAATATCAGATTTTTAAATACAGACCTACTCTTCTGGTTGAGAATTCCTGTTTTGGCTAATCAGGGATGGGCAAAATTCTTTAAAATGGATTAGTGATCCGATCCGGCAGATCCGGGCAGTTCCGACAACCCAATACGCTAATCCGATCCAATTTAGAAAAAGGATCGCTGTTCCAGATCCACATTTGCGAAAATCCGATCACGACTTGACTTTTAGGCGTTTGAACGAATCAAAAGGATATTTATTAAAAAGTAAAACATTTTAAAAGATCCCAAAAAAGATTCCTATTCCTTCGAAAAGGATTTGTGATCCGATCCTAGATCTAGAGAGCAAGTATGATTTCGATCCAGTTACAAGATCCTCTCCAAAAAAAAAAGAGTTTCAAACCGAAAATTGGATCGGATCGGATTTTCGTATTTAAATAAAAAATAATCGCGATCCTATTCCCTGTAGCTAATTTCAGCAAAATAAAAGGGCTTTATTTCCTATTTTTTAAAATCGTTTTTACTTTCTGTTAACGATTATATGTAGTGAGTTTGAAGTTTAATTATGATATATGATCTCTATGCATACATACTCTGTATTTTAAAGTCAATAAAGATATATTTTCTTTGACTGGAGATTGTGTATATTATTGATGCTAAATAGGCAGCTAGGATGAGAAATAAAACACGATTTTATTTCAATTTGCTCGTTGACGTTTCGGGTGCTGATCGGCCCCTTCCTCAGGACTGAGCAGATGTCAATTATAACAATAAGGTGTCATTTGTTGTGATATTTTTAACATTTAGATTACACTGTATAATTCTATAGAGCAAGAATGCTGAGGAAGGGGGCGATTAGCACCCAAAACGTCGTCGAGTAAATTGAAATAAAATAGTGTTTTATTTTTCATCCTGGATGCCTACTTTGCATCAATAATATAAATAAATAAATTTTTTCACTATACCATTGAAGAATAAATACAATACTATCTTTATTTCAGTTTTGAAAAAAATATCCAATACGAGAGTGACTTTGAAATCGTGGGAGCAATTGATTTATTTATTATCTCGTGTTATGTTTTTAATTAGATACCGACATGTATGTTCAGATCCGTTGAGTGCGAGGTCAGCAGCAAACCAAGCCCATCTGGCCCTGAAATTTGCAAGAAAACTTGCAAATCCAAGTTCGAGGCGGAGTCTGCAACCTCTAAGAGAGAGCAGAGATAAACCAACACTAATAAAAAAATCCCCTTTCTTAAGATATTCTTTAATCAATTCCGAGTTGCGTTATTATGCATCGTTGAATAAAAAAAAAAAAAAAAAAAAAAAAACACTTCTATTTTTACTTATTTCACTTTCACTTCATTAATAAAGCTGGAGAGTGTTTGTTTCTCTTCCTAACCTAGGATCGCTTATAAGGAGGAAGATCAGTAATCGTGCTGAAATTTCGAAATGCTAATAGAAAATGAGGTCCCTCATTTTCAATATCATGTTCTAGATTTTAGTCTATTTAAAAATAGATTTGGATTCTTTTTCTTAGGGAACTCGTTTTATAAATTTTATAAATATAATCTTTTGTTCTTATTAAAGGGGCGTAACCAGAATTTTACTCTGGTGGGGTGGGGTGTTTGATTTTTTTTTTTAAGGAACTTTTCTCTTATATTGAATTTTTTTTTTGGGGGGGGCTGCTCATCTTTAAATATCCCTCTTCTCCATACATAAAAATATTTTTAAAATACCGTATATTCCTGAACCCCAAGGGTCCCGGGGCCTCTCAAAGAGAAATTTTCAGTTAAATTTTGATTTTTTAACTAAATTTTTCGGTTTTTACTTGAGTCCGGGGCCGGGGCCAAAAGAATTTCATTAAATTTTGATTTTTTCTAAATTTCGGTTTTACTGGCCTGAGCCGGGGCTTCTCAAAGAGAAATTTTCATTAAATTTGACATTTTAACTAAATTTTTCTGTTTTTATTTTAGCCCTGAGGGCCCCGGCTCAAAGAGAGATTTTCATTAAATTTTGATTTTTTAACTAAATTTTTCGGTTTTTATTTGAGCCCTGAGGGCCCCGGGGCCTCTCAAAGAGAAATTTTCATTAAATTTTGATTTTTTAACTAAATTTTTCGGTTTTTACTTGAGCCCTGAGGGCCCCGGGGCCTCTAAAAGAGGGATTTTCATTAAATTTTGATTTTTTAACTAAATTTTTCGGTTTTTACTTGAGCCCTGAGGGCCCCGGGGCCTCTCAAAGAGAAATTTTCATTAAATTTGATTTTTTAACTAAATTTTTCGGTTTTTACTTGAGCCCTGAGGGCCCCGGGGCCTCTCAAAGAGAAATTTTCATTAAATTTTGATTTTTTAACTAAATTTTTCGGTTTTTATTTTAGCCCTGAGGGCCCCGGGGCCTCTCAAAGAGAAATTTTCATTAAATTTTGATTTTTTAACTAAATTTTTCGGTTTTTATTTAGCCCTGAGGGCCCCGGGGCCTCTCAAAGAGAAATTTTCATTAAATTTTGATTTTTTAACTAAATTTTTCGGTTTTTATTTGAGCCCTGAGGGCCCCGGGGCCTCTCAAAGAGAAATTTTCGTTAAATTTTTTTTTTAATAAATATATGGGGGCCTATGCCGGCTCGGGGCCTGGGGCGGACCGCCCCCCCCCCCCCCCCCCCCCCCCCCTCGGTACCCACTTATCAATAGATTTTTCTTTTCGAGTATTTTGTTCCCCCATTTTTTTTTTACTTGAAATTTGTTAAATTTATTGTAAACATAAAGTAAAATTCAAGCTAATAAGGAAACCCTCTCTTTTAATGGCAATTTTAAGAAATGCAATAAAACAGGCATTTAAAAGCAATAAAATCTATTTCATAGAAATTTAGGTAAATATTTTGATATTTTTAACAGGAATTGATCTTCGTAGAATTTAGGATTTTTTAGCAGTAAATTTAATGAATTTCAAGTGAAATATCAAAAAATGTGGGTTAACCGGAATAACTCAAAAAGGAAAAAACTATCAATACTCAAATTTTATACTTAAGCTAAGTAATCATTTCGTAGGCATCTCGAGGAATTAAAAAAAAAATCGTCTGGAGAATACTAGTACTTTACTAATGTACTTTTTAAGTTTCTCCGATTTTCTGAAAGTATTTGTATTACTTCTGAAGGTGACTCACGGAGTGACAAAATATTTATCAATTTATACCAATTAATATAATAAAAGATATCACCTAGTGTTTTTTTATTAAGTTTAATTAAATAGATAATATAGACTATAAATTAAAACGATCACAAATCTAATTCTTAGTTTCGATTCTTTACTCCTAAGGAGGAAGGCCCTTGTACATTTCCATGCCCTTCTTTATTTCTCTTAAGAATTTCGAAAACAGCCAGTAAGTAGTTGAGAATTTCGCGCGGTCTTAAGTGGAAAAATAATTAAATTCAATATACATTATAATATACAACATATAGTATATATTATTCAAACATTAATATTATTATTTTTTTGATTAGATTATATTATATTCATTTCAGATAATAAATGATTTCATAAAAATATCCATCTGTTTTATTAAAAAATGTTTAGGCCTCATATATCGTATTAAATTAAGTAATAAATTAACATTAACAGGAACTGATTAAAAAAAAGAGGGCTGAAAAAATTAATTAATTAATTAAAAAAGTATAATGATTAAATAAATAAAAACCTAGAAAATTTATTTTTTTCATAGAAAGATTAATAACGTTTCAAGCATCCAAATAGAATTTAGGCCGTTATACAGAATATATAAAATTCAACTATTTTAAGCTGGGAGTTCTTGTACTTGAGTTATTGAGAAAGTATGTATCTTTAACAATATCACTTAAATTTATTTGAAACCAGAAAGGGCGAATACAAGAAATAATCAAAAAGCTTTGCCAAAGTCGAAGGAGACGTTTCGGAGGGTTTTTATATGTCAGTCCTCCTTAGAGGCTATAATATATTATATAATTGATACATATGGCAATTTAGAATCTTAATTATATATTATATTGTCTTCCTGGCTGTATGTGACCACTGGTCATTATAGGTCTTCGGACATTATGCACTCATTCCAAAAAAAAAAATAGCCTATAAAATGGGTAAATAAAATTTCGTCCGTAACGTCTTCTTCGGCATTGGCAAAGATATGTATTTTCTGATTTTTTGAACATCAACAGAATCCCGTCCCAAGCGAGAAATTGGTTTCAATTAAATTGGATGTCAATCAATTGAAATAAATAGGGACGGGGTCTAAATGGCCTCAGATGCCCAAAAAGACGTTAAAAAAATTTAATAAGCTTATCATGAAAAGAAGCAGCGTCAAACGTTTGTTCTTATTTGAGATCTAGGAATCAAACTGTAGTGTACCAGTTCTAAATAAAAAACTTATTAATAATTTCAAAACGGTATTTATTATTATTAATATTATGATGAATTTTTGGAATTAAATTTTTCGTTGGTTAAAAAAAAAAAAGAAAGTAGAAGTGAAAGTTTCAAAATTCCCAGTGTCCAGAGAAGCTCAAAATATATTCATCGGTATTGATTTATAAACAAGATATTTTAAGATTTGTTTATCTCACTAATAATATAAAATATTAAATAAAGAAATCATCTTAATGAATTAAATTCTATCGATTTCCTAATGGTTTGGTTTCCCTTTTCTTTTCCTTTTTTTTGTGGCTAGATTAATTCGAATGTCGCACGCACCTAAAGAAACCGCAATCTTTAGAAAAATAATATTTTTCCATAAGTGGGATGGGAAGCTGGGAAATTCAGATTAGGAAGATAAAGAGAAAAAATACTCTTTTTCCTCTCTCACTACTTCACTTATCAAATAAACTGAGTAGTAAGAGAGGAAAAATGCTTTTTCCTCCTTATCTTCCTAATAATATTTTTATTTTATCGATTAAAATGCCAATTCTTTTGGGGGTGGCTAAATGTCCGCCATGAATAGATCTTTTACTTCGTTTGCATTCGTTCTTCCGCTTTCGACAATTGCCATTTGCCCTTGGATTGATTGCCTGCCTGACTCAATTCAGCCTTACCCGATAGCCACACTTGTAATTATAGTTATTATGGGAATAATCAGTTGCTGGCTGGAGCTTTCAAACTTCATTTTAATATAATAATAATTCCGGAAGAAATTAATCAGATAAAAAAAAAACAATCAAAAAGTGATATAAATTGTTTGATAAAATCGATATTGAAATGAAAAATAAATTTTTACTTTTTTTAATTTCAAATCTAATTTCAAAAAAATTTTGTCTTTCTGTATTTAAATCTTGAAAGGATTTTTGAAAATTTTTTTGATATTCTTGTAGATATAGAAATGGTAGTTTATTGGAAAAAATTTTCAAAAAACAAATTTAATTGAGATTTGAGAAAAATATTTTTTTTGGGAAAAAATTTTATTTTTGCAAAAAAAGATTTCGGGTGGAAGGGAGGGGGGTTCAGAGGGGGTCTGAAGTGTACATTTTTAAGAAATTTTTTCTTTTCTATTTGTAATAAGGGTTAAAACCCTAAAATCCCCCTCTGGTTGTGCCACGTGTTATATAGAACTAAAAAAATTAATTCATATCCATATTAATAATATGTTGTTGAAAAGTTTAAAAACAAAAGATATGAAAAATCTGGTGTGACTGGCGCACAGCACACAACTTTCTCTTACCTTCGGTAATCGAAAGTTGTGCACTGTGCTTGTCACACCAGATTTTTGTGTCGACATGTATTTAGTTTCCGACAGTATGGTACAATTGAATTCAAGATGTAAAATTTATAAGTATGGGAAAATATTTATATTTTGTTGCCATGGTAACCATTTCTCCTATCTTCCCTATGAAACACAAGAGTAAAGTGGTCTTCAGAAGATTTCAATCGCAAAATGAGAATATACATTTTAAAGAGCATCTAAAAAATAATTGATTTTTTGAATTTTAAAAAATCGTTGGAGCAAATTTTGAGAAAATCGAAAAAAACTGAAAAAGTACATCAGTAAAGTACTAGTACTCTTTGGCCGATTTTGATTAAAAGCTTATTTTTCCGGTCCCGGGGGTGTTTAACTTAAATATAAAATTTCAACCTCATAGCTCAATTCCTTCATGCTTAAAATTGAACACACACACACCCACACACACACACCCACCCACCCACCCACAGACAGACCATGTCGCGAAAACCACTTTTTTGGATTCAGGGGACCTCAAAACGTGAAGATCCATCAAAATCTCGACATCGAATTTTTGACATGAATCCAATACGGTACTTTCTCTCTATATATATATTACATATATACATAGGTAAGAGAAAGAAAAATAGATATTTTGTATTATTCTTCATATTAGATTTTATCTTAATTTATTACTTTTTTTCTATTTTTTAATTCTCTAAGATGGATGTATTTTTTTTATGAATATTCTTTCTTCTACTAATCACTTTAAAAAGAATTATGAATAGATCGTTTTGTTTTCAAATAAGATTGAAAATGATGAAAGAATGAAATCTTTTGTTTTCTACTTGGAAATTAGAGTTAACAAATAACCGACCGAGCTAGCATGTCGTGTTGTATTTTGAATATGTGACAAGGAAGTGACAGGAGGCACACCGTTAGGCGAATGACCAAACGAGGCTGGAACTCCCGTGGGAAGCACAGGAAACTCTTTGTCCTTTTGCCCGTTACGGTGCATGCAGGGCTCCAGCTAAGATCAATTATTATAAATAATGTGTTTAGAATCTGTTTTATGATTTTTAGTCCTGAAAAAGTAATCCGTGGGACTTAATATTTGAGTAATCTCTCTAACATGTTTTTTAAATAAGAGTCTCGTTTTCTTCTATTCTATTTGATCTGAAGTAATCTGTAGATTTGGACAAATATTTCTTAATTTTATAATCAGAGGCGTACCGAGGCAGTTGGGGGCCTGGGGCGGCACTAGAAGAGGGGGCCTTATATTGAATTTTTTTTTTTTTTTTTTGGGGGTGCTCGTCTTTAAATATCCCTCTCCTCCATACACAAAAATATTTTTAAAATGCCGTATATCCCTGAACCCCAAGGGGGCCTCTCAAAGAGAAATTTCATTCATTAAATTTTTCTTTTTTTTTATCTAAATTTTCCCGTTTTTACTTGAGCCCTGAGGGCTCTGGGGCCTCTCAAAGAGAAATTTTCATTAACTTTTTTTTTTTTTATAAATATATGGGGGCCTATGCCGGCTCGGGGCCTGGGGCGGACCGCCCCCCCCCCCCTCGGTACGCCACTGTTTATAATATATTAATTGAGCATGACTCGTGACTCAAAGAGGAGTGTGTCCCGAATTCGACCGTAGGCTCTAGTTGACTCATTGTATTAATTAATATTTTAAATGATTCACCTAGTGTATCATTTAAAATATTTTTAAAATTAAATAGACAAAAACAAATTAAATTTCATTAACTTTACCTGCACACCTAGTGAGGTTTTTGAGGGGGAAGGTTTGAGGGGGGGATCTTAGATAAAAACTAGGGGAGAGGGGGGTTGGGATGGTTGATTTTATTCTAAATATAAAGTTGAGTTTTGATCAGGGTGTTAATACCATTTTAAGAAATCTGTACAAATTTCTTATTTGAATCGAAAGTTGTGTATGTGTTTAAAGATTTTTGTGTGAGATATATTTAGTTCCCGAATAGAAATAGATTCAAGATTAAAATTTATAATATGGGAAAATATTTATATTTTGTTAATAATTTCTCCTATCTTCCCTATGAAATAAAGATAAAGTGTCTTCAGAAGATTTCGATAATGAGAATATAATTTGAAAGATCTAAAAATAATTGATTTTTGAATTTTAAAAAATCGTTGAGAAATTTGAGAAAATCGAAAAAAAATGAAAATAATCATAAATACTATATTGGGATTTTGATTAAAGTTATTTTTCCGGTCCCGGGGGTGTTTATTAAATATAAAATTTCAACTATATCAATTCTTCATGTAAAATTGAACACACACACACACCCACCCACCCACCCACCCACCCCCACCCACCCACCCCCCCCCACAGAAAATTCGGAAAATTTTGGATTCAGGGGCTCAAAACTATCTCAAATTCGAATGATTTTTGAATAAATTTCTCTTATATATATTATATATAATAGGTGAGAAATAAAATTCTATAATAAAATGGTTTATATAAATGAATTCAATTGTTTCCCAATTCCCCCCCCCCTTTTTTTTTTTATTTTATTTTAGGAAGGTGGTGTTTTGAAGGTTTTTTTGTTTTTTTTTGTTTTATAGATTTTTTATTTTTGGGGGGCCCGCAACCTACGGTTGATGGGCAAAGTTAAAAACCAGAAGTATAAAGTGGTCTCACCATCAAACCAAAATATTTATTTCTATCTCGAAACTGTACATCTATATAAACTTTTTGTCAATCAGGGCTGTCTTAGAGAGATTTCTCTGTGGCCCTAATTAATTTATATTATAATGTATTTTATATATTCTGAAAATAAAATAAAAAATAAATTCTATTTTTTTTAATTATTAGGGTGTTTTTTAATTATACAGGTATATTATACAATTTAATTATACAGGTGGTAAAAAATCAGTGGCTAGTTAGCGCTTTATATATAGTAATGAAGATGATAATTATGATTTTAGAAATGAGAGAATTGAGGAAGTAATTTTTTCGTTTATTTAGAATAAAAGAAAAAACAAGAAAACTGCATTCTCTCATATTTAAAATATCTTATTATACAATTAAGAAGGATGAAGCCCCAAAATTATTATAATTATACAAATCAATCAGACATCATAACTTGTTGTATTTTGTTTATGAAGCGGCTAGCTCTCCAAATAAAATAAAATTTTTATTTATTCGTCTTTAGCTGCCATTCTACACTCTCATTATGTAAAAAAATTTGAAATTTTTTTAATAAACAAATCTAAATATTTTAGATGTATCTTATCTTATTTATTCTTTTGTTTTATATAGTAGGAATTAAATAAAGGATGATTGAAATATTGAAAAACGAGAATAAGGTCAGAGATCATGAAGAATAACAAATGACTCAATAAATCAAGGCAATCAAACAAAAGAGGCCCTCCTCCTTTTTCTTTGCTCCATTAAACAAATAAGATTATTAAAAAACAAGGAGAGTTTTCTTTCTTTTCGGATGATTAATTGTCTTTTTTTAAAATATTTTTTTCATAAATTTATGAAAAAACTGTCATCGAAGATGCAAAAATCCCTTTTTTTTTATTGATAAATAAAACTATATCTTGGCAATACCTGAATCTGAAGAGACCAGGGGTGTAGTGGAGCGGGAACGCGTGGGAACGGCGTTCCCACACTGGTCTCACTCATTAAAAAAAAATAATAATTTTTCTAAAATTTTCCGAGGGAGGACCCCCCCGAAAAGGGCAAAATAATAAGTTGTACTACTATCTCGCATTGTCATGTGTTGAATTTAGATTTAATATAAATTTTAGTCTTCTACTGTATAAAAATAAAGAATTTAAAAAACTCGAAAAATTAGAAGAGTAAATAAATATACTGTACCTTTGAAATATGAATTCGTATCTACGACTTTTATTTTGAGACACAGAGCCGGAACTAGGAGATTTTTTAGGGGGGGGGGGGCAAAATTTAATTTGCCGCCCCCTCCTTAAAATTTTCCCTGATCTAAAAAATTTTTCTGCGAAAAATTTTTTTTTTCGCGGAACCAAATTTTCCCGTCCGAAAAAAATATTTTACCTTTTTTTTTTAGAGACGCAAAATTTGCAGCCCCCCTGATATCTGCCGCCCGGGGCACGTGCACCCACTGCCCCCCCCTAGATCCGGCCCTGTTGAGACATGATTACCAAAATGTGACTTAACCTTGGTCTAAACCTGTCAATGGCACGCGACTTATCCTTTAATCACATAAGAAGTAGACATAGGCGAAAAAAAAGTTTAAGAATGCATGATTCAAATATTTCTTTATCGGAAATGATTTTGATTTGTATTGTTTAAGATTCAAATAAAAAAATTATTCATAAACTTTATTTTGAATGAACATCAAAAACTTTAAATTACACTATATAGGAAGTAAAAGTCATAATGAGATGTTTAAGTGTTCGTAAATTACATTTAATTTCGTAATACATAATATATTATTAAATTGAAATTAAAAATTAATTTGTCAATTTGACGAGATTTATGGGAAAGTTTCATTAAAAATATTTAATATACTTAAATTTTTTTTAAAATTTATTTACGGTCTTTTTCAGTATCGGAGGCCAATTAGACCCCGTATCTATTTATTTCAATTTATTGGTAGCCAATTAAATTGAAATAAATTGTCCCATAAGACGAACCCGCGACCCTTGGTACGGAAGACCAGCACACTAACCACTGCACTAAGGCCCGAGGGCTTTATCTAGTTAAAACTTTTAAAAAATTAATAATTATTATAAATCCTATTATTGGTATTTTTATAATGTCCGAGATGTAAACGAAACTTTCGATTCATATATGCACAATTTTTATAAAATTTTATTTTACTTGAACTCTTGATGTTTCTACCATTGACATGTAAATTAATGATATTTTACGGATCGCTTGTAATATATACCGGAAAAAATTAGTTATTTCCATTATACAAAATATTCTAAAAAAAATTGTCTGAGACAATTTGCCAGAGAAGATAAATTTAATTATTTATTCCACTGTGAAGGCTTCCATAAGATGATCCACCTTATAATTAAACCATTTCAAAAGGAAATGATCTTCCGGAAGCGGAAGAAAAAGACGAAAACTCAACAAGTCACCAGTATTAGGCATAAATTAGAGGGTGAATTTTTATATAGAGTTTTCTACAACGGAAACGCGTAACACCATGAAAATGTTTGATTAGAAAAAATATTAAGTTAGGTAATCAATATGTGATAAATATCATAGTATGTCAACAATTATTTTTCATATGATGGATAAGAATTTAATAAGACAGTCCATAGAAACAGAAAATTTTGTTAATGTTTCTTCTGGTCTTTCTCAAACCTAAAATTATTCTGAGGAAAATAGGAATAAGCAGAAACTTTGACAATTTTGTATATTTTTACTTTCTCTTACCTCTTTGTATGTTAATATATAGGGAGAGAAAGTATTGGAATCATGTAAAAAACTGGATGTCGAGATTTTTATGGATATACACGTTTTGCCCCTGATTCCAAAAAGTGGTTTTCGCCACATGGTCTGTCTATCTGTGTGTGTGTCTGTGGACAAAATATCTCAAGAACCAAAGCTATAAGGTTGAAATTTTATATTTAAGTAAGTCCCCTCCTGGGACGTGACACGAGGCTTTTAGCCAAAAAGTACTAGAATTTTACTGATGTAATTTTTCAGTTTTTTCTCAAAATTTTCCCGCGGCAACGATTTTGATTACAATTCAAAAATCACTTATTTTTTAGATGCTCTTTAAAATGTATATTCTCATTTTGCCATTGAAATCTTTTGAAGATCACATTACTCTTGTACTTTTTTTTGGTCGTTGTTTACTCTTGTACTTCATAGGAAATATAAGAGAAATGGTTGCCATGGTAACAAAATATAAACATTTTCTCATTATAAATTGAATTCAAATGTACTGTACTGTCGGGAACTAAATATATGTCGACACAATCCCTCACAATCGGGGTGGATAGAAAACAAGAACGAATTATGAACTAAGTGTAGTATGTAAAATATCTGGTAGTATTTGAAAAAGTCTAGAGTAGCCCTTTAGGCAAATAGTCTTACAAAAGTATGGAATATAATTTTAAATAAATCTTTGGAATCACAGAGGTTAACTAGTGAAGATACTTCAATTAGAAAAATAAAAAAAAATCGGAGATTGCTCCTTGATTTTGAATTGATTAATGGCTGTTCAGTAAATGTGATTAAACTAATCAGGTTAATTTTCTTTTCCGAGGACCAAGCCCATTAACCGGATATTGAAGAACAGCATAATGGAGCTTCGATTGATTATATCTAGTTTATTATTATATAGTCAAGCCTGTTCTCATTCGAATCGTTCACAACTTTAAAAATATTAACTTAACTGCGTTCATGATTACCGGAAGTCACGGTTGAATTTTTTTTTCCTAGTCTCCTAAGACATTTAGTTTTTTTCTCGCTCCACAGATTTAATATAATCATTTCTAAAATCGAAAGTTTTTTTTTTTACTTTTCATTCAAATTCAAATATATTAATAATAAAGAAATCTTTTATAAAGTTCATAAATAGATAAATCTTTTTTATAAATTTTACTTTCCTATTTGCACCCCAGCCCAGTTTTCAGGGGCGGCAAATATCTAGGGCTCAGTGTTTTGAAGAATCCGGTCAAACTAGGGTACAAAAGTAAATAGACATCTTGATAAGCATTGCAAATATTCACCCCCTATTAGTTTTCTAAAAAAAAAAAAAAAACTAAAATTTATTGGAGTGCCTACTCCAAATAATACTAAATATTTTAATATACAATAACAATAAAAATTTGTGTGAATTTTTCAAAAGATATTAAATTTTACCCAATCAAACTTTATAAAAACTAACCATATTAAATTATTGTGATTAATAACTTTATAAACCAAAATTGAAAGTTAGTGAACTTCTACATTATTGGTTTGTAAATATTTTTACTAAAAATACGTGAAACTAACTAAAAAAATGAAATAAAAATAATAAGAAAAAATTTAGTTAATTTGGTTTTTATAAGTTAATACATGACAATATTTAGAGAAATTGGTTGTTGTTCATTGTTATTATTAATTTCAATGAATAACTCAATTCGGATTTGACTAAACATAATCACACATTTGTTAGATATAATTTTATATAATCGAACTTAAAAATATGATTGACAAATAATTATGAAATGAAAAAGAAATATGAAGAGATTTATGCTGAGGAACTGTGACAGATGATACAATTTAATCTATCTCTCTTTAGAATCAGAATTCAAGGCGCATGTCTTTATTCTATTCTAATTAGCCCATGGTGATATTATTTAGACCCCTAGCACAAGAGGCGGGTTCTCTAGCACTGTACTATGCCCAAGGCGAGCAAGAATTTAAAGTTAGTTTGAATGAATGACATTTTTTTTTTATAAAAAAAACACTTTTTTTCTCATTCACAAAGCCTTTTCGATTGCTATGACAATTCAAATCCAAAGTTGCGCTTATAAATTAAAACATTATTATTTTTATTATTAATCTATTATTACTTTAAGTTAGTATATTTTCCAAATTTTATTTCGATTCTTATATCATATCTTAACACTAAAATAGAAAAGTCTGAATTGCACAACAATTGGATTTTTTTCTAGTGCAACATTTAATTACAAAAATAATAAATTAAATAGTTTTTTAAAAGAAATAATAATTTATGAAATGATAATCTTTAAACATTATTTTTTGCGGAACACTTTTTAAAAACTCGCGGAACATCGGTTAGGCTATTAAAAAAAAAAGTGCTAAATAAATAACAAGTCAAAAATATTGTAATTTCAATAATAAATAATGGTAAAAGCAAAATAAACATGTTTTTCTCATTATTATGTATTCCCAAAGGACACTTAAAAATTCTATTCTCATTAGTATGGATAAATTATTTTAAGAATTATTATCGAGTGGCTTAAAGGGTCTGTCCGTATGGGAAAAGAAATCACGAAGCAAGGGCGTGTGCCCTTAACCATAAGGCGTGGCATCCCTATCCTTTTTTTTTTCATGAATATTTTTCTCTAGTGATCAAATATCATCATAAACAAATATTTAAAAGGTTGAACTTGAGATTAATTGAGCTTTCTTTAAGATTAAGTTTTGGAATTTAAAACGTCTGCATTTTTTGAAAGAAAATAAATATGACGAGAATTCACTCCCTAGAGGCGGCAAATGCCTAGAACCGACAGTAATGAAAACTGAAAAGTGAGTTTTGAAAATCGGGATGCCAAACCTCAACTAGCCCGTCATTCCAGCCAGGCTCATTGAAACTTAAAATATCATTAATATCATTAATAAGAAATTAATTCAAAGAGTGCCCATGCTTTTATAAATTTTATTAAATATTTAACAATTTTGTTACTTCTCTTACCTCTATATATGTAAAGAGAGAAATTGAATTTATGTCAAAAATTCGATGTCGAGATTTTGATGGATATACACGTTTTGAGGTTCCCTGAATCCAAAAAAGTGGTTTTTGTAGCCTGGTCTGTCTTTCTGTGAACAAAATATCTCGATTAGAGCTAGGAGGTGAAAATTTTATATTTAAGTTAGGCACCCCCCTGAGGCGTGCAAAAAAGCTTTTAATCATAATCGGCCAAAGAGTACTAGTACTTTACTGATGTATTTTTTCAGTTTTTTTTTCGATTTTCTCAAAATTGGGTCTAACGATTTTGATTAAAATTCAAAAATCAATTATTTTTTAGATGCTCTTTAAAATGTATATTCTCATTTTTGAAATCTTCTGAAGATCACTTTACTCTTGTAATTCATAGGAAGGATAGGAGAAATGGTTGCCATGGTAACAAAATATAAATATTTTCCCGTTAATAAATTTTACATCTTGAATTCTAATATATCAGCGGAAACTAAATATATCTCGACACAAAAAATTTGGTGTGACAAGCACAGAACACAACTTTCTCTTACTGAAGGTGCTTACGACCAGTCAGCCTAAAGCGATTTTTTCATCTTTTTTTTTTTAGTGAATTTATATTTTTTTATTTTATCTTTAGCAATTAATTTTATCATTATTTTATTTGATATTTTTTAATAAATGGCCTAAACTCTCTATTTCCACTTTCCTCCAAATAACATCAAGTTTTTTTTTTTTTTTTTTTGCTTCAACACTTGCTTATCCATTTTAAAACTCTTCAGACCAACTAATAATCTTTGGCAGAAAGCAGGAATGTCGACCTTGTTCTGGTGTCGAAAATGCCTGAAGAAAGAAAGATCCATGCGATGTGGGAGAGCAGGAGGGGCTTGAAGTGAATGCTTCCTGGTTCTGATGACGTTCGAGACGTCCTCCAGCGAAAGCGAGTCAGGCACCGAAACGCGAATCAAACAAATTCACATCAACATGCTATTTATTAAATTCTTCTTTCTATGTATGTAAATAATAAATAGATTGTCTATTTCATGCGTAAACTAAAGAAGCCTTGTATCATTCGTCACGAAAAATTGAGTCATTTCCCGATAAACTTGAATGATGATATTTTGGAGCCAAAACGACCCTTTTAAGTAACAAAATTTAAAAAAAATATAAAAAGGCTTAACCTGATTTAGGAGGGAGGATAGAGTACCTGAGTGTGGAGGTAGGGGCTTAATTTTTTTTACTTTCTCTTATCTATATATGTAGAGAGAAAGTAGCGGATTAATGTCAAAAATTCGATGTTGAGAATTCGCACCTCGTTTTAATATCTTTCTACGATTGCCTAGGACTAAAAATATGTCAAACCTCATCCTAACAAAATAAGAGGTTTCAGAGAATTAAGAAAAATAAACTACACACATATATTACATACAGCGGCCATGGGCGTGACTTGGGGAGTGCCGGGGGGGCCTGCCCCCCAAGAAGGCTCGCGCCCTCCCCCCCCCCCCCAGAAAGCTCCCTGCCCCAAGAAAAATTGAGAAAATATGGGGCTATCCAGGCCCCCCGGAAGATAGCTGGTCCCATGCCTCCCAGCCAAATTCTCTAGTTACGCCCATGACAGCGGCGTAACTAGCCTTTAAGAGCAGAGGGGCGAAGCTCAACTATGGCGCCGTTTTTCAAGTTGTAATATAATTTTAAAAGAAAACTATCAATTTTTTAGACAATCTATGGAAAGAATATGATAAAATCACCGTCCCTGGGCTATGTTATGTTAGATGCCCTAGTGCGCCGATGTCGGTATCGAGGGGCGCCAAAGGCTTGATGCGCCTGGGGCGGGGGGGGGGGGAGCCCCCATTCGACGCACCTAGTTACGCTGCTGATTACATATACATGTAAGATTTTTTTTGATTTGAAGCCTTTAAGATATATTAAAAAAAAGTATATTAAATTTAAAAGAGTTGAGTACTAGCCTATATGATTTTTTAAAAATTCCAAATCTAAATTTTTAAAAGTTATACCAAAATAAGTTAAATTAACTAAATCGAGTAGTTCCTTTTTAATTAATTTAATTTAATAAGTTACACTGGACTTCACTAAACACTTTTAAATTTAAATAAGTGTAAGGGGAGTAAAATATTGTACCTTCTCCTTATATTAAATTTCATTTAACTAGGGAAGGTAAAATCAGGGAAAGAACTCCAGGGGCGTCTCTCTTTTGGTAGGGTGGATTCTCACCAGGTAGCCTGAGGATGACGAAGAGGAAAGGAATTCTGAAGGGATCTGAGGGTCGCTGCGTCAAAATTGTTTTTTCAGTATTATGAATAGCCTATATTGTATAATTTTATTTTAATAATTGAAGATTGTTAAAGCTGTAGTAATATGCCAAAGGTAAGAAGGAATTTTTCACAAGAACAAGGAAAATTTGCCTACATTCTTCATGTGAAATATTCCTTCTTACCTTTGGTAAACTTATTTTACACAGATGAATTTCAAAAATTAACTAAAAAAATTTAAATTCACGAAAACTATTTTTCAAGATCATTTAAAATTAATGAGAGGGTAAAAATGAGAGATGCAGGTTATTTCTTTATTCGATTAATTCACACAGTTGACGTTTAGGTTCCGTGTCGGCTGTCTGAATCAATCGAATAAAGAAATAACCTTAGCTGCATCTCTTATTTTTACCCTCTCATTAATATAGCATCTCAGCTATAAATTGTTTATATATCATTTAAAATTAGTTTATTAATAATTAATGGCTCCAGGACACCTATTTATTAATTAAGGACGGAGCAATTTTCACCTATATTATAATATACAGGCCTATCGTATAATTAAAGAGTGCGGAAAATGGAAGACGAAAATTCTAAACGTCCATCATATATCTTGTAGCCTATGTGATTTTATTTAAATGAAATTTTGTTATCTTATCCCATACATCACCAAAAAAAGCTTCTAAATTTTCTTTTTATGATTCATGTAATTACATCACTTAAACATGAAGATTCACTTCTTTTTTTTTTATCTTGAAAAGATCTTCATACTATAAGATAAGAATTTGCTTTGTTAAGTGGAAATGCAAGTTCATTAAATACATCTCTAATAGAAAAATTATAGAAAATAATAATACAATGTACAAATTAAATTGACTTTGCAGTTTCTTCGCCTAGGACGGATGTTCGGTCAAAAAATTATAAAAATTTTTATATAATTCCAATATTTATTATTTCAAATACCTGAAAAAAGTAAGCGTATGCAGCCGGGAGTCGATGGAGAAATTCGTGGCGTCGAATTTGGGTCCATTTCTTCTGATGACTAAAATGGCTTTCTGAGTGAATTCATATACCCGAATGCCGTGCTGTGGTTTAGTGGTAAGGGCACGCCGAGTACAAATTGGTGGATCCGTGGCAGGCGATCGCCCCCCCCCCCGAAAAGAAATTCAAAAAGTTGTAAAAACTAGCAATCTAAAGAAATTATGATTTCCGCCCTTTCTAATTTCAATTGAATTTGTTACCAATCAATTTAAATAAATAGGAAAGGGGTCTAAATGGCCATAGATGCAGACAAAGTCCTTAAATAAAAAAAAAAAACCGCCCCCACAAAATTGCATTAATCCTCCCCTGACTGTATATGCATATATCTTACTTCTCAAATCATCACTAGCTGGCGAAGTAAAGAACTTCAAATAAAATCAAGCAACTTTTTTGTGTGGTATTAAAGAGGGTTATTTAAAGAATGCAATAGTGTGAATATCTCAAAAATGACAAAATGGTGGCTTACGACTATCTTCCACTAAGCCCTTCAATTAAAAATTAGTTAGTAAAAAAGAATTAAAAAATTGGTTAGAAATAAGTAAATAAACAGAAGAATTTTGAAATACGAATTAAATTAAATCGACCTGCTCCAGGTCTAATGAACTAAAAAAAGAACGTTATTTTATATTCTAGTGTACGTTGTTACCCTTATTTACCTCTAATTTCTCTCTCCATTTGTTTTTTAGAGAGCCAGTCAGGCTTTTATGACGAATAATTTGCATAGAATTTATGTCGATTCAAAATGACCGACTTGTTTTAGTGGGACTAACGATAACAGTCACGTTTGGCCTTAGCATGATCTACATTTGTGGCTTATTAGAAAAATCTTATAAAATAATAAATACTACGATTAATATTAAAATCAGGGGCGTATATAGAAATTTTTTTCGGGGGGGGGGGCCCGAACTCGAAAATTTTTCTGCGGAATTTTTTTTTTTTAAGAAACTAAATTGTTTTTCACACGAAATTTTTTGCGGAACATTTTTTTCTTTTGCGGAACCAAAGTTTTCCATCCTGCGGAAAAATTTGTTGCGCTGATGTCTGTATATCCCTATATATGTATATGTGCTTGGGAAATTTCGGGGGGGGGGCGGGCCCCTCGCCCCCCTTATATACGCCCCTGATTAAAATATTAATATAAATTTACTCAGTGAGTTTATTTCTTTTATTTTCTTTGAGCGATTATTTATTTCTACTGTACCTTCATATATTAAGTTAATTATAATTAAAATGTATATTAGAAATAAACCTTTCATCTTCTTGAAATTCAGTAATTATAAGTTTAGTATTTAAAAAGTAAAAAGACAAAAAGTTTGGTAAAAGAGAATATTTGGCGGTTCTTAATTAGTTCACTTTACTTCAGCGATTTTAATCTAATAAGAATTTAAAAATAATTCAAAAATTTAGATGCCCTTTTAAAAAGTATATCAGTAATATTTTGTGATGTACTCTTTGATGATATAATTCAGTATTTTTGTCAACATTTAAAATGCAAGTTTGGAATTAAGATACTATGGGATACTAATATATATCTCGACCAGCACGGTACACAATTTGCAAAATGGCGTCGAAATCTGCAGCGAATGAAAATTTATTTCGTGTTCAAACGACTTCTACGAATAAGGGAGCTGAAAATGAAAAGTCTGATTCTTTTTAAATTAATAGTTATGATTCTTGGGACTCAACAAGCACCAGTCCCAGCTTTAATTACACAAAATAAGAGTATAGGCAGGCGTGCTACCATACGCCAAGCCCGAGGTCTAAAATTGACTTATCTCTCAAATTATTTTTAAAAAATAAGTAATTTTTTAAAAATTTTTCGAAGACTTTGAGTCTTTAAATCAATCTCACCCTTTCTATCCCAACTTTCTATTTAATAAAATTGTCACGAAAAATTTCTAGTAATTAGTAAGTTATATATGACTAACAAGAACACTCTGTCGACATATATTAACTTTTAAATAATTATGACCTCCAATGGGAAAATAGCAAAAAAAAAATAATTTTTCTAAAGTAACGTTATGATTATAAAAACACGATGAAATTTTCTTTGTCGTAAATGCATGTTAATTATTCCATTCTATGACCTCAACTTTTTTATAATAAAAGAAAAAAAAGCCTCGGGCTTAAAAAACATTTAATGTTTATTTACGTCAGGGCATCGTATACGAAGTCATTTAATCCCACCCTTACTTGTCAAAGAAACATCGACTTTCTCGACTCATCTTGTTTCTGGAATAGTTAGGATCTTTGACTTGAAAGCAGGGCCGGATCTAGGGGCCGGATCTGGGATCCGAACCCGCGACCCTTGGTATGGAAGACAAGCACGTTAACAACTACACCAAGCCTGAGGGCGGCCTAAAACAAAAATATCATTAAAGATAAAAATTTTATCTCCCCTCCCCTCCTCATAAATTAAAAAATAGATTAAATTTCCCACCTCCTTTTTTTCGTTTTTTTTTTTTTTCTCTCCCATTTTCATAAATATAAGAATTAAAAAAATTAGAGCTAACTAGTTTCAAAGTTGCAACAAATGTGACCTCAACATTAATAATAAAAATTAATATTGTTATTGATCTATTCAGTACAAAGTTTAGATTATGACTTATTTTGCAAATATAGTGATTTTTTTTCACTAGACAAAGTTAATTTGTATGTCAACAAAGTGAGTTGGTAATACGTGACAAAATGGCCAGGTTGGTCACGTTTGACCTGATTGGGTAGCATTACAATATATAATAAGGAAATGGAGAGTCATTTTTAATAAATCTATGAAAATTAATCATAATAAAACAGAATTATTTCATATTGGGCTGGCGACCTAGGATAAAGGTAGTCCGCCTGCCGGGAAAGTGTGGAGGTCCTGGTTCGATTCCAGGGGGCGCAATTTTTGCCCAATCAAACACGAACTTATCTAGCAAATTTGTTATCTTAAACGATATATTGACTGGTTTATTTACAGTCTATTTGAGCGTGGTTTGAAAAAAAAATTCCAACTCTTTTCAAACAAAGCTCTACCTAGTTAAGAAATATTTTATAATTTTTTTAAAGTTCTTTCAGCATATTAGGCCATAGAGACTCTATACTATGCTCATTAATTGATGATATAATATGATTAATGATGTACATGTATGTAGAGGTCCAGACAAAAAAAAAAACTTTCTGCAAATCCAACTCATTTGTTTTGTTTCACTTGATTGGTAGACAATTAATTGAAATAAATTTTTTCGCATGAGAATTATAATACTGGAAGAGCCGAGAATATTTTGTAATGCCTTAAAAGTATTTTCAAATAAAATTTCTAAATAAATTTTATATAATTTATAAAAATCCTTTTCTTATATCCTTAAAGAATATTAATAATGTTAATTAATTTAAATTGGCTCTTGAGCTAGGAACCAGGGGTTAGAATCTAGATCCATGCTACACAAATTGATTTCAATTGAATTGGCTATTAATCAATTGAAATAAATAGGGACAGGGTCTTAATGACCTTAGACACTAAAACAGGCAAAACATTTTAATAGCACACAAAAAAATAAAAACATTCTAGGTAAATTATTTTGCTCTTTCATTTAATAAATATTATTAAAACAAATTATGTAAAATTATTTACGGAGAAAACTATTTTTAGTTTGAATACATGAGTCAAGTAGGAAAGTCTGTGTCTCAGAACACAAAAACATCTCAACTAGAGACGAATGTAAATATTTAGTTAACGTCGTTTTTCTCATTCATTGACCCTTCGTCTTTATTCCCCTAGTATATTTCATTCACCTCTCCTGTTTGTTTTTCAAAAAGTTCATCACCCATTTATTGTCTGCCATCTTGAATCGTTATTCTTATCTGATAATTTATCACTAGTGGTTTATTTTTCTTCAAAGTTTATTTTAATTCGTTTTATAAAAAATTTGGTGTGCTGGTCGCACAGCACACAACTTTCTCTTACCTTCGGCAATCGAAAGTTGTGTTCTGTGCTTCTCACCCCAGATTTTTTGTGTTGACATGCATTTATTTAGTTTCCGACATTATGGTACATTCGAATTTCAAGATGTAAAATTTATAAGATTGGGAACATATTTATATTTTGTTACCATGGCAACCATTTCTCCTATCTTTATATGAAGTAGAAGAGAAAGATTTCAATGAGAATATCCATTTTAAGAGAATCTATAAATAATTGATTTTTGAATTTTAATCAAAATTGTTTTTTTTTTTTTTTAACATTCACACTTTTTCTCATTCACACTCACATTCACACAGTCTTTTCGGCAACTGAGGCCATTTAAGACTTTTTACGATAATCAGTATGTTTAATATATCAATTGTGGGGTCCAGGCATTTTTATTTAAGTCATTTGGTATCCAAATGCCTTAAATAAAATTATCGGACTGCCTGGGGTCCGAACCCGAGACGTTCGGTATAGAAGGTAGGCACGCTACCAACTACTCCAAGCCCCTTGGGCAATCAAAATTGTTGAAGCGAAGTTTGAGAAAATCAAGTAAACTGAAAAAGTACATCAGTAGAGCCTACGGGCTTGGTCTAGTTGGTAGCCTGCCTACCTTCTAAACCGAACTTCGCGGGTTCGGACCCCAGGCAGTCCACTTGTACCACTTATAAACATTTTTTGTGGGATATTTTCATTTCCATAACACTTTTTTTTTTAACATTTTAAATGCATCAGTACAAGAAATAGCATTTTTTAAACACAATTTAATACAAACTCCCTTTTCAATATATTAATAATTTGAATGGATCTTTAGGAGGAACGACAAAACTTTAATAGAAAAATATAGTTTACATAAAAGAAATACAATCAATATAAACATCAATAGGAAACCAAGTGAAACCAAATGTTTTGTAAACAGTGAATATATACATTTCAATGATGACAAATTCTAAATATTCACACAATAAATTTATCCATTTTACAAGAGAAATAAAAATAAAAAAAATATTACAAAAGACTATGTAAATTCTAAACTAACAATGCTAACCTCGTGAGTCTTACTGTCAAATTTTAAGGACACTCGTACCAGTAACACAAAAATAATTATATAATAGGCTGGAATGAGTAGAGTAATTGCGGTTGGAGAATAATTAACCAACAGTTGCACAGGACATGCATCATCAGTACCTACTACATCCTCGCAGCAGTGAAGATGATGCATGTCATGTGCTGCTAAATAAAGAACTTCAGTTGGAGCGATAAACTGCTGGTTAATTATTCTCCAACCCCAACTACAAAAAAAAAAAAAAATTAATCATCCTTAGGGTACATATTAATACAATATAAAAATAGATACAGGTTACTGTATATATACCGGTATATATTATTTTTAATTTTTTTTTATTTAAAGGAAAAATTTAGTCCAAGGTGTTTCTTTTTCTTAATAGAACAATTGTAATTTCTGGTTGACTGTTTTTTCCTCTGTCGAAAGCCGAACCAAAAGGGCGGAACGAGACGTGATTCCACGCTTCAATCAGTCCTGACACAATCGACAAAAATAATCAACCATTGGAGATGTTGGGGTGAATAAGCCAATGTGTTGGTTGGTATAAATAGAAAATAATTATTTTTGATATACAAAGAAAGGTCAAGCCTAAGAAACAGGTAAATGGACTCTCCAAAAAAAAAAAACTTTCTACTAAATTGATTTAAGTTACTTATACCTTTTGATAAACGATATGCTTTTTTGGAAAAAAAGGGGGGTTCGTTAAATTTTTCTATTGCCTCAATCCTTTAAAAAAAAAAACGAAAACAAAATTTAATTCCGATTTTTTTTTTTAATGCAATACTCTATTTAACTTTTAAATCATCAATTATTAAATAACAATAATATGTTATTATAATAATTATCAAATTATTTATGTAACACCAAAAATTACTATAATTAAATTAAACTTAGGGGATTTCCGAACACTTTAATAAGAAACTTGAATGCTAACCGGAATAGCAAACCGGAGGTGTCCGGCAAAAATCGGACCCGACTTACATCATTTTTATAATTTCATAGAGATCATGATCCATCCTGACCTTCAAAAGATTTTTCTTTGATCTTTTTTTTTTCTTTTGAAGTTAAATTTGAAAATTTAACTGACCATGACATAAAAACTCAATCTCTGAGGATTAGTAATAGATAAGGAAATCATCTTGCATCTTAATAAGAGGGTTTTTTCAATTTGTTTAGTTATAATCATCCAATTATCTCCTTTAATAATATACCAGAAATAATCGGAAAAAATGGAATAAAAAGTAAATTTTCCTATAAGATATAAACTGGCCAAAGTTAATCTTAATTATGATTTCTCAAAGCTATTAAATTTCTGGAAAAATTCGATCGATTGACATAAAATATTCTTGACCTAAAATAATAAATACATGAAAACAAAGAAGATTTTGGAAAACTTTTTCAAATAATTAAAAGATCGTAAAATCATTAAATATTTCCTTAATTGTTATTTAAAGATGATAATTATATCTTGATAAATTACGATAATTCTTTAACTTTCTTATTTCTAAATGGTCAGTTGAATAAATTTCATAACATATTAGTATAGGCTTATAAAACACTTGATTGGAGGATGTCGAACTGGCGAAAAATTAATCAGATCTGGCCTTGTTTACTGTTTCGGCTCTACAATATTCTTCAGAACCTTAAATGTAAATAATAAAATTTTTTACAAAGATGTATTTAAAATAATATATCTTAAGCCCCCATCCCTATTTATTTCAAATGATTTGTAGTCAAATCAAATGAGATAATTTTTCTCGCTTGGGACGGGAAGCGAACCCCGGACCCCGGCGCGAGAAGCTAGTGTCTTCTCTCTGAGCCACGGGTCAAGGGCCAGATTTAATATTTTAATAGTATAAAAAAATAAAAATTATTTTATAACTATTTATTTATTTTAAATACTAGCTGCGCAGTCCTGTGAATGATCTTGGTACTACCTTTTTTCAACTCTTTTATTTAATTCTTTTTTTTTTTTGCCTGTCTGGAGAAAATCTTTTAAATATGTTTCAGCCAAGTTCTTTTCAGGATAATAAAAAAAAAAAAATATAATAATAATTAATTCATATGTTAAAAAAAGTTAATTAACTAAAACATGTTTCTGTCTTTATATATCTTGTTTAATGTTTGTAATTTTCTCAATTCGAAAAAAATTTGTAAGTTTATTAACTAAAATACTATTTTAATTAATTTTGGAATACTGAAAAAGAAGAAGATTAGTAGAGTAACTTGATAGAATGATGAGTGCCAAAAAAAATATTGTAGTTGAATATTTTTTTAAGATTTCTATACATTTTTTTATAGTTTTTAAACTAGATTACAATAAACCAAAAATTGATAGTGACTCCCCAGGCCCCCAGCTGTCTCGGAATTATAATTACCATTAATAATAATCCTGAGTCGATCCCTCGGGGTTCAGATATATACGGTATTTTAAAAATATTTTTGTGTATGGAGGAGGGGGGATATTTAAAAATGAGTTTGCCCCCCCACCCCCCGAAAAAATTCAATATACATCTCTGGTACAAAATGTATATAGGCCCCACTCTTCTAGAGACGCCCCAGGCCCCCAATGTCTCGGTACACCCCTGCTAGTTAAAACAAAAAATTTTTACATGTCATTCCAAAATTATTTAATAGCCTATTTAAAGCAGAAATTTCATTTTCTAATTACTGGTAGTCCTTTGCAAATATTCTTCAACTCAGATATCCTCCGGCCTTCATAATCTTGTTCCTGATGGTCAGTTATCAGAAGTCGAGTCTTAATCCCAGAGATGCAAGTATTCTTCATTAATAGCCAAGGCCGTCTGCTTAGTATAACATCTCTGAAGAAGGAAGTAAATTAAGAATAAATAAAAAATCATCTTTTATTTTGAATCTTTTCAAAAAAAAAAAATGACAAAGTAAAATAATCGTATTAATTCACATTCCATCCCTCTAATTAAAATTTTCTCCGTAATTTATATTATAGAATTTATTATATGTATTAGCGTGTATTCGATAATCTAATGTGGTTTTCGATTCGTTTGCACCAAAATTACTCTTGCCTGGTTCGAACTGACGTAATAAGTTTATTTTCTTAAATACTCCAGACTAATTGATTAAAAATCTTTGCATCGTAATCAGATGATAGTAGTTCGAAACCGTTAGTAAAATAAAAATTAACATTTTTTTTTGATTTGCCAATCGTCCTGTTTTGAAACAAACACGCTTCAGATTTCTGTCCGGTCACGTGGCGCATCGGATGCTTGATGTCCGATTTTTATTAAAGTACTATACCGAGATAATGATAATCAAGACATTAAGGAATTGAGTTCTTAAATAATTAATAATTAAATTAATTTTGACAAAATGCCGGGAGGTAAGAGCAACAGCCACCAAGATCGTTGCTATTAAGCAATGCACGGCTGAACTTGGGTTGGGTGGTCCCGAGTAACTAGTGTATGGAACATCCCTCCAGAGCCATCAGTATTAATTGGACGAAGTTATGCATAAAGGAACCAAGCGCCATTATGATCTAAATTGAGTTAAGACCGCCATCTTGTAGGGAAAAAGAAGATCTACCTTTTTATTTAAATCACAACATTATTACTCTGTGCACATTTTTTGTATAAAACAAGAAAAAAAAGTCATTGCCATTGGTTTTGTTTACAAGTGTGCAAATGAAATGCCTCTTATCTCAGTAGTAGGTTAATGGCCCTTGGTTCCTTCATGCATAACATCGTCCAATTATATTAAATATTGTATAATCAAACCCTAAATTGTAACAAATTTTTTCTCTTAAAATGATTTCCATTTATTAGTATAAAATTAAACATTCACTCATTCTACAATTAGATCACAAATATTAAATCTGCTCCTTTCTTTTCCATTAAATATTTGAATAATCTGGTTGGGTAAATATACTTGATCTACGTTTATTTTTAAGTTTATTAAAATAATTAGCTATGGCTTCGTATACGTGTGTGCTTTTTTATTGAAAGCAAACATTGTGAAATTGGGACTGTTAGAATGACGTCAAATTATTCAAATCATTTTAAAATTAAAATTAGGTTCGGTATATATTAAGGCAGAATAATATAAAAAAATCCTTTTATTTAAGAAACTGTCAGGCAACGATACATCTAGTTAAAAAATTCGAAACTTTTATATGCCTTCTTTAACTTTTATTATAAATGATTTAAGAAGAAATCCGACCCTTAATTATAAACCTACGTATATATTTGATCTTGCTTTTAATAAAATATTGCTATTACTACAATAATTATTACCTATAAGACATAAGTCAATTAAAAAAAAAGCCATGTCTGATTTTTTTTCTTTGAATTTATTAATTTTGATTAACTTTTCATCAAATTTTCGTACACTTTTATCATTTTTTCATATTTAAATTACATAGGGCTCAGAAGGGTTAGTAACAGTGTCTAATATACAAAAAAAAAATTTCAAAATTTGATTAGAAAAAAAAAAAAAACCGTTTCTGTTTTTACTTTCTTTTACCTGCCAATATAATATATAGAGAGAAAGTATTGTATTCATATTAAAAATTCGATGTCGAGTTTTTGGTGGAAATACACGTTTTGAGGTCCTTGAGTCAAAAAATGTGGGTCCCGCAAAATGGTCTCTCTATGGTGTAGGATAATTATTTTTTAGCACGATCCACTATTGTAATAAAGTCCAAAAATCGAAATGAGAAAAAAATTTAAAAAAAAATAAATTTCAAATTTTATTTTCAAGATTGTGGTCGGGTCTCATAATAGACCAAAGCAAGCAAGTCAACCGGTTGGTCTATAATCAGAACTTCTCAACTAAAAATTTTATTGCAACATATATGACCTCTAGATCATGAATTGAGTGAAAAAACTCCAAACGTTTTTTTAATAAAATTATTGAAAAAGGGGAGAAGTTTTTAATTGGGCTGTGAAATAATGTGCTTCTTTTTGTTTAACTATTAATGTTTCAATAATTCTTTTTGTCTTCATCGACCCTCTCAATCATTTAATATAAAAATAATGTAAACAAATATTCAGGAGATAAAAATTATTTCTATTCTCAATTAGACTTACGGTAATTTTTTCCCATTTCATAATTCAAATAGAATAACCTTTCAAATAAATTGTTAGATGAGTCCTATTAATGTGCTTTGATCGAAAAGGAAATAAATTGACTCCAAGTCTCATTAAATAGCAATGTAACTTGATTAACAAGCAATTTGTGTGACAAATTTTACTCAAATGACCATCGGGTCTAACAAGGACGCCCTAAAACTATACACCGGGGATAATTAATTCCTTAGAAGGGAATCCATTCAACCAATTAAAAAGAGATTGATTTGAAGGCTAAATTAGCATAAAGGGACTTAGAAAATTACAGATGGAAAAGGGAAATCGAATTTTTTTTACCTTGGTTTTTAACAAAAGACGGAAAAAGGGAAAGTTAGCAAAACAATTTCGAGATAAAGATTTATTTATTTTTTTTTTTTTTTTTACTTTATGAGTTTTTGAATCTTTATTTATTTCCTCAAATAAAATGATCTCTGGTCACAACCTGAATTTTAAAAATAATTCAAACTTTATTACAATTTTAATTCCTGATTTAGTAGGCTAAATAAACACAAAACAAATGCATAATTTCATGCATTTGGACTGTTAAGAAACAGCCACCGGGACCACTGTCTAATTAACAGAGGCGTTTTCAAAACCAGAAGTTAGAGGTAGAGCTCTCACTTCGATATCCAAGTGACTGAGGTTCGTTTCTTTATTGGTTATTAATTAATTTAAATAAGGTCCTCTAGAATGATTTAAAAATCTGGTGTGACTGGTCGCACAGCACACAACTTTCTCTTACCTTTGGTAAGAGAAAACATGGGAAAATATTTATATTTTGTTACCATAGCAACCATTTCTCCTATCTTTTCTAGGGAGTACAAGAGTAAAGTGGTCTTCAGAAGATTTCAATGACAAAATGAGAATATACATTTTAAAGAGCATCTAAAAAATATTTGATTTTTGAATTAAAAAAAAAATCCTTGGAGGGAATTTTGAGAAAATCGAAAAAAACTGAAAAAGTACATCAGTAAATTATTAGTACTCTTGGCCGATTTTGTTTAAAAGCTTATTTTCATGACTCAGAGAGGTGCCTAATTTAAATATAAAATTTTAACTTCGTAGCTTAATTTCTACCTTAAAATTGTACACAGACACACACTAACACACGCATAGGAAAGATGGAATAAATGGTTGCCATGGAAACAAAATATAAAAATATCATCCTCATGTTTATACATTTTACATCTTGAATTTTAATATATCGGGCCCTCGGGGCTTGGTGTAGAGGTTAGCGTGCTAACCTCGTATGCCAAACGTCGCGGGTTCGGACCCCAGGCAGTCCGATGATTTTATTTAAGCCAATTGGATACCAAATGGCTTAAATAAGAATGCCTGGACCCCATATATGTATATTAAATCAATAACGGTTATCGTAAATGTCTTATATGGCCTGAGTTGCCGAAAAGACAGTGTGAGTGTGTGAGTGTGACTGTGAATGAGAAAAAAGTGTGAATGTTTTTTTTTATTAATATATCGGTGGAAACTAAATATAGACACATGTCGTCACAAAAAATCTGGTATGACAAGCACAGAACCTCTTACCAAAGGTAAAAAAAGTTGTACCTTTGGTAAGAGAAAGTTATGTGCTCTGCGACCAGATTTTTACTTTCTATTATCCTATATATGAAATATATAAAGAGAGAAAGTATTGTTAATATGTATAATATGTTGTCATCGGAAATGAGCATATACTAGGGTATACAAAAAAATTATAGTCTGTCTGGAGAAGAGTTTAAAAAATGGACTAGAAGATGTCCTTAAAAAAAGTCTAATACAGCTATATGTTTGGCAAAAGATTATTTTTTTGTATTTGAAGCTAGGGTCCAATGCCCTTTTCGGCCTCTTCTTGAAAGTAAGCCACCGAAGTGCAGACTCACCGTTATCCTCGCCTCTATGCAAAGCTTTAAGAAATATCAATATAAATATTAATCTTAAAATTACAAAGAATTGCGGAAATCTTGATAATAGAATGTTAGTGTTGTGACATTCGATATATTTAACAAGCTTGTAATTCAATCAATTTTTAAGTAAAATATATTTGAAGAGCAGAGGAGACAGGAAACCGGAGCCGTGAACTTGACCCCAAGACCTCGCTCTAATGGCACCTGAGGTCTCTGATAAAATTCCCAGCGGACTAATAGAGCGAGACTGGAGCAAAAACAGAGAAATAAAAAGTCTTGCAAAAAGTTACTTGAGAATAAAATTAACAACAATTTCCTAATCTAATAGTTTTTATATTTAACTTTGCCCACCAACCGTAGGTTGGGCAGGTAAAGTTAATGTAATGTAAAAAAAATCGAAATTGTACTGAAGCTGCCAAAATGCGTTTTGAGGTCCCCAGAATCCATTTAAGTAGTTTTTGGAATGATGTCTGTGAGTGTGTGTATGTCTGTGGTAATTTTTTTCGTCAACGAAAAATCAAAAACTATTCATTCAATTGTTTTGAAATTTTGCAACCATAAACTAGGGATAGAGGCCAAGAACTGAACAGCTTTTGGTAAACATCGGACCATTAAGGGGGGAGGCTCTAGGGGTATAATATGTAAAACATCGGACCATTAAGGGGGGGCTCTAGGGGAGGCAATATTTTTTCTTGAATAGTGGATGGGCAAAGTTGTACGCTTGGCTTAGTTCGACTCTTTTTAAATTGAATTACCCTGATTAGAGGCGTAGCTAAACTCTTTTTAAAGGGAAAAAATTCGAACAGAGGCTTATACAAAAAATATTGTTTATTTTTTAAAATAATCCTAATGAAATTTGTCAATCCTTACGCGAGTTTGTTTCACCACCGATCCTAATTGTACACAGCATAAAAAATATTTTTCGTTAAATATACTGAATAAACTTTGCCTAACGCTATTTCAAAATAGGTAAATAAATTTATTTTTACCTTAATAAATACTCTAGTTTTTTTTTTTTTGTCTATAGCGTTGGTAAACTCTTTTTATCCAAATGTTCATAATATTCATGTGAATAAAAAATTCACTAAATGAGAAATTAAATTTGCTTTGTTAGAATATTTACAAAGTTTTAAATTTATTTTCATTATTAGTTTAGCAGATCACTCAAAACTAAAATAATTAGCTTTCACAATTTACCTGAATGGTGGGCTAGTTTTGTTTTCTGGAAGTTAGGCAACTCATATGACTTGCTAATAAATGGACTTTTTAATTTAAAGCTTCTCTAGATCCGACCCAAAATGGATAATTGTTAATAATTCAACATCTTCGCACTCCTCTAGAGCCAGAGGTGAAGTCGCCAAAATTTCGACGAGAGGGGAAAAATTAATTAATTATTATTATATTATACAAGTTATCGAAAATGTGTGCTGTCACATCTGATTTTTTTGTATCGAGATATTTTTTGATTGTATTGTGTTAGGTTCGGTTTTATTCGTAAATTGATATAGATTAAGAATAAAATTAATTAATATGAATATAATTAGATGGATAGAGTTTAATATATCTCCGTTTGGTTGTGCATGCTTGGTGAGAAACTCATTCTGGACTGCATCACCTCCCTGAAGTTTAATTTCACTTATGCAGATTCAGTCAGATACATTCAATGGAGAAGATAATCAACTGGATTCGGTGATTTTTTTTTAAAGTAGTTTTACTTTTATGAAAGTGATCATTTATTCAAGGTCGGTTTACTTAATTGAAAATCATATTAAAGCCAAATAAATTTATTTAGTCTTTTATATCGTATTATCGCGAAGAATTCATTGAAATGAAGAATTATTTTTATTAGTATTTTTAAATTGATAAATGATATGACCTTTACTTTTAAAAAGTGTACTTTCTCTCTTTTTTATGTAGTTTCTAAACATTTCAAATTCAATCATTCGTAGAAATATTCCTTTATAATCAAAAAGTTAAATTAGAAATTACAAATTAAGTATGAAATTTATTATATAAAAATTATTAGTACTTATAAATAATTAAAATAAAATATTTTATTATAAAATTTATTTGCTAAAATCTCAGTTTGATCACGTTTATCTGTTTCCGGCAGGAATTAAATAAGTAAAAAGAAAATAATAAAGTAATAGTGAGAGAGTTTAAAATCTGATATGTTGAGTAGCATAGCTAACAAATTTAATAAGTATTTATTCTTAATGTCACTGGCACAACCAGGATTTACTTCCGAGAGATGAGAAGGCAGTTTTTTTTTTTAAGGAACTCTCCCCCGAATGGACGGCAAAAAAAATTTCCGCAGGGCGGAAGAAATTTCGTTTTCCTAAAAAAAAAAAATTTTCCGGGCTACGGAAAAAATTTCGTTATATAATACAAATTTGCCTTTGAGAGGATGGCCCGGGGCTGAGGTATATCCGGTACATTTAAATATTTTTGTGTATGGGGGGTGAGTATGCCCCCCCCCCCCGAAAAAATTTCTATATACGCCTCTGATTCACAGTGATTCTCTACTATAAATATTTATAAACACTTTTTTCATCTTCGCTCGCAATCTAAAGGGTAGATATATGATAAATGCGAGATGCAAAGGAATTTCCGCATCGACTTTTTATCGGAGTCAGTGTCAAAGGTCAAAGGGAATTCCCAGTTAAAGAAAATAAATGACCGAATTCGGGAAACCCTGGCCTTGGTTAAAAGAAAATCCATAAGCTCAACATTCCAACGTTAGCTTCTACAAATTCTACAAATATTTCTAAGTAATTAAAATTCATTAGAGTACAATTTTTTATTATTTTTTTTCTCAAGGTTGTTTATATCCTTTTGCTTAAAATAATTCTGTTTTAAATAGTAATAGTAATAATATAATAATACCATTTCCATATTTTACATAAATTTATCTTCTAGTTAATATTCATTTAACGACAGCGAGACGTGCGAGGCTTTTCATTTAAATAATTCTAAAATATTTACTAATTTTATTACTCTTATATAAATTTTTATCAAAATACATAACAAATTCAATATCCTTGAGATTTGAACTATTCGGAAATAAAAGTTAGAAAAAAAACCAATCTTACTTAGGCCACTTTCACTTTATTTCATTAACGACCAAAATAAATTTTATCATCAAATATTTCAAAAATTTTCAATTTAAAAAAATTGTCAAAAAGGTTTTCCTGTCACGTAAGAAAAAAAATAGAAATTGGAACACTGATATTAATTGTTTCACTTTTCGCGATTTCATGACTCACAGTTGTTTTTTAATTTCCTTATTTACTTTGTACTGGATATGTTTCTAGACACGATTAACGGCAGATAAAATAAAAATTTAAATAGAAAGTTTATTTTGGTAATTCAACCATGCAACCGAACTTGAGACCTCTGAACTAAAGATCTCTGAACGAAATGTTCAAAATAGGTGAAAATTTAAGAGGAGTGAAGTCAGGTGTGTATTAATATCACAAATAATAGCATACTATAATCAGGGCCGCAGACAGACTTGACGGGTTCTGGGGCTACTTAATAATACGCCCCCCCCCCCACCCAGCCCTAAAGTTTTTTTTAGTATGTAAAAGACTATTGTAGCCTTCATGGCAACAGTTTTTTACAGTTTTTGACACAATTTTTTAAACAGTTATACATAGCTTACAATATTTATTTAAATAAAAAAGTTATTTAATAAAAATTTTTCAAAATTTCCTAAACATAGAGTTACCATAATTTTTTGAGGTCAGTCCTGGACAGACGCCTTTCGGGTGGTCTGGAGGGTATGGACAATATTTTGAAAAATAGGCACTGAAATTTGCATTTTTGCCTATCCTGATACGTGAAAAATATTATCAAACTTGCTTTGAGCCTAAAGGGCCCGAGCCTCCTCATGGAAAAAATTTCAAGAAAATGATTTTTTTAATTGAAATTTTAAGATTTCAAAAAAAGAAAATGATTTTTTTAATTGAAATTTTAAGATTTCAAAAAAAAAAATTATTTTTTGGAAATTTTTTCCATGAGGAGGCCCGGGCCCTTTAGGCTCAAATCTTAAAATTTCAATAAAAAAAATCATTTTCTTGAAATTTTTTATTTTATTTGAGCTTAAAGGGCCCAAATAATTTTTTATATAGATTTTTATTTTTATTAATTTTTCATTATTAAAAAAAATAAAATTAATTTTAAAAAAATTTGGAAAGGCGCCAGAGGCGCGCCCTTTGGGTTTGGCGCCTCCGTGCTCGTGCAATTCCGCCAGGAACGGCTCTGAGCGCTTTATATTATTATATTGCAAGTTATTCTAATTACTTGTTTGCAAGGGACTCATTATTCCACATACTATTGAAATATTTTCTTTGTTTTAGAATCCCGGGCCAACGCCATTAAGTCTACAACGACTCAACAATTGCTTGCAGTCGGTGTTGCAACTACTCGAGTGTCCCGTGTGTCTTGAAACAGTCCAGCCTCCTGCATCTCAATGCTGTAATGGGTCAGTAATTATTATTAGGCCTCTATTACTTTCTCTTACCTATATATGTATATATAGAGAGAGAAAGTATTGGATTCATGTCAAAAATTCGATGTCGAGATTTTGATAGATATACACGTTTTGAACAGGGATACCAGTCACACGAGATTTTGTTTGTGATAGATTATTTGCATTAGTTAGTGGTTACAGAAGGGGAGAGATGATTCGTCTTTCAAGAATATTTAACCTAAATTACAATATTTTTGAGCGTTGATTGAAAAAATTCCATTTTTTTCAAAACAAAGTTCTACCTAATTAATACAATATTTTTTTACTTTCTCTTATCTTTAGTATATACCAGTATGCTTGAGTTTTTTTCAGAATTCAAAATATATTTTTACTTTCTCTTACCTCTATATATGTTAATATATATAGAGAGAGTGTATTGGTTACATTTTTAATGAAAATTTAATACATAATCAATTCTTTGCATAATTTATTAGAATATTTTTGAATTTTTAAAAATTTATTTTAAGGTCTTTTTCTGGATCGAATGCCATTTATTTAATTTAATTGATTGGTAGCCAATTCAATCGAAATATATTTTTGTTCCTTGAGAACCCCTAGCACAAGAGGCAAAAACTCTACTATTTTGTTATGAATTAAATATACTTTAAAACTCAGTCTGGCGGATCAATCTCAAAAGACAGTAGCGTCATTTGGGGGGGGGGCATTTGTCCCCCCTCTGATTTTTATAAAATTTTATATTATTCTAAATAAAATACTTCAAAATACATCTAGGAATTAAATATCTTTTGGCTAAATTTGAGTAATACCTATTTGTAAGAAACTTTTAGAAAAAAAATGTTTGCCCCTCCCTCAAAAAAAATTTTGAAATGACGCCACTGGGAAAAGAAGAAAAATTTCGACGTTTCTGATCGGAATAATAGAATACTAATGTTAATAATAAAAGGTTTTGGATTTGCAGGCATGTGTTGTGCTGTGGATGCCGATCTCGGGCAGAACGCTGCCCCGTATGCAGAGTTGCCTTGGGACCCCGAGGAAGATGTCTTCTTGCCGATAAATTGCACTCTTTTCTCTCATCAGCTCTGGCCCCACCGACCCCTCAAATAGTGGTTAGTCCACAACCGAATCAGATCGTTAATCAGAAACCTAAAAGAATCAAGTCACGCCAAGTTATGAGCGCTTCTCAGGACAACATAGCACAGGTCAGTCCCAGCAATCAAAACTTCTATCAAATGATTCATTTAGCAATTATTTTAGTTTTTTTTTTGTTAAATGTTTTTTAAACCCCATCCCTATTTATTTCAAATGATTGATAGCCAATTCAAATGAAATAAATTCTTTTCGGGAAGCGAACCCGAAACCCCCGGCACTAGAAGCTAATCTTCTCTCTGAGCCACGGGTCACGGGCTTAGTTATTTTAATAAATAGAAAACTTTGAATTTACTAAATAGTCAGAATTAACATAATATATGTTTCGAAATTTTTTAATAATTAACATTGGCCTTTATTCTATCCTAACCCGAAGAAAAAGTCGGAATAAGAAAATAAATCCAATTAAGATAGTGGCTCGCCTGCGGATAATTTAATCTACAATCATAGTGCCATTTAGATATAAAGGCGAATCTAGGTTTTGATGGTGAGACTCCGGTGGTCTGGTGCAAGTGGAAAGCACACCGATACATTGGACAGGCTGGAGATCCCGGGTTCAATTACCGGAGGCCAGTTGACGTTTGACCCTCTTTCAATATAAATTTGATATTTAGTTAAAAAATGTATATTTTTAATTATTTTTCATATAAAAATATTTATGAATTTAAATCATGTTTAACTTAAGCATTACAAGGGTTAAATTAAATAGGACTTAAAATAATTATAAATAGTTTAGGACAATAATAAATTAGTAAATTATTAAATGTTTTAGGAAGAAACGGTGAGCGAAGACCAAAGATTAGACAGACCCCGTTCTTTGAGTGCTGATCAAATCTCCAACGGACGAAAGGTCAAAAGGACTTTGGGAATCAAACCTGAGTTTGAACAAGGTGCGTGATATTTCCTAAATTCATATAATATAAATAAAAATAAACCATTCAGGCTTAAATTTATTTTTTTTTAAACTCATTTCCGCAATTTTCAATTTAGACTCTCTTTCAGGTATTATAAATGAAATGTTGGTCTGTCCCCTGGAGCCTTCCTGCAACTCTCGCCATGCGGATGTGGCTGCTCTCATGCACCATTTGCGATCTGGAGAGCACCTTGGGCCTCTAGTCCAATATGTGGTTCCCAGGAACCCTTCAACCCCTCTAAATGTTCCGCTTCCTGAGTTAGCTCAAAATTCAGGTATGTTATCTTAATATTGTTTTTTCTTTTTTAATGGTGATATTAATGATTTAGTTCAATTAAGGTGCGCGTCTCGGGGTGCTAATTTTGGAAGATTCCAGCGGCCACAATTTTGAAGCTATCGACCTCAAATTTTTTTTACATTAAAGCTATTTAAAATATCTACAAGTTATAGAAACCCTTTTTTTTTTGATTTTCGAAAAAATAAATTTTTTTTTAGATTAATCACCTTAAATAAAAGATATTTTTAAAAAATTCGCTCTATATCTTATAGAAATTAAATTAGTAATCATTGTGTTAAAAAATAATTAATTTTTTACCCTTAATTAATTAGCTGGAATCTTTCAAATGAAATGGAATAAATCCCTTGTTTTCCTATGGAAAAAACTAACGCCATCTCTTGCCGCCTAAAATATCTCGGTACTGAATCGTCGTCTAACTGCTTTTCAAGACGCGCACCTTAAAATCACTAAGAAAGTTATACATGATAAAATATTTTATAATATTAAAGAACTTGATGTTTTATGGCTGTGGAGTTTAATCAGGATTGCAGCAAGGAGATTAAATAAAAAAAATCTTTCATTTAATTTTTTATTTCCCGACGTTTCGGTCGCCAATCACAACCTTCATCAGTACAAATGTTGTCAATTAATAACGATCTTAGGTATTTTAATGTTCATTGCAATTATATATAATTTCATTTTATTTTGATATGTACAAAAGTTATCATTTACTTGCTACTCGGGGTCTCTGATTCAATGATCATATCAAAGTAAAAATAAATTGTATATAATTGAAATGTACAGTGAGCGCCACAATATAGTCCCCGCCTGATAGCTAGTGCCTTAAGTATATGGTATAGAATATGGTGTATATCGAACTAATTTTAATGACCGAAAAGGTAAAACGTAAAATCTAGTACAGATGATTTTATTTTACCTTTTCAAATTTAAAATTATTTCACCATTTACAATATACTATACCATATACTTAAAGCTAAAGCTATCAGGTGATGACTTAATTGTGGCGCTCACTGTACATTAAAATACCTAAGATCGTGTATAATTAACAATATTTGCCTTGATGAAGGTCGTGATAGGCGATCGAAACGTCGGCGAATAAAAATTAATTAAAAATCTCCTGGCTGCAAAGTTCCTGCGAATCCTGAATATTAAATTTTTTCTGTCCAAAGTGATTGTCCTAATAGATCCCGAAACGTTGGAAATCAATAATTTAATAAAATACATTTTTGTTCATTAGCCTCATCATTTCTTTAAAAATTTAGTAGCTTTACGTAGTACTTTATTTATTATTCAGATCTTCGAAATTTTAAATATATATTACAAAATATTCATTTGCGGAAAATTTTATTGAGTTCAGGCGACTGTGTTGCATACAATAACAATTAATAACAGTTTCGGTTTCACAAAAAACCATCATCAGGCCTAAAATTAATAAAAATTACATGTAAAACTCTTACGTCAAATTCATTGATATTATTTTACAAAATTATACAAAATCTTTTTTAATATTAGTTTTATTGTAAAAATTTAATTAAACAGCTAAATTTTTCTATTATTAGCTAAGTCATGGTTATAAGCTCCGTTTACTAATCTCTCATTAAAAATCTTTTTATTAATTCTAACATTAACTAACCTTTAAAAAAAATTTAAACTATTCACATCATTATTAAACCATAATGCTCCAAATAATTTTATATCACTTTCTTTTTTCATAATTTTTTTCTCATCAAAAAAAAAAAATAAATAATAAATAATTAACTCTCACTTTTGATCGAGTCTAATTTCAAATAATTTATTAAAATATTCATGAAGCTATATAGATTTGATCTGGATAAAATATTTTTTATTTAAAGCTTATTTTTTTCTTAAAGAAAATAAATAAATAATTATTATTTCATGATTTTTCTTATTAGAGTTACCCAAGGAGTCGGGATTGGGGAGGAGTAGGCCCACATTGCAACTCCCACCCTCCTTGAGGAAAAAAATATTCCGATGCCTTTGATAGCTACATACGCATTGCTTTTCCAGAAATCAATTATAATAAAAATAAAAATTATCCAGCAATCCTTTGTTTTGCGGACCATTTGGAGCCCCTTTGTGAGTAGCCCCTCCCCCTCCCCGCTACGCCACTGGCTGAAGTTGGTTTATTTGAGAAAGAAAAACGGTAAATTTTCAGCAATTTTTTTATTAGTTTACAAAGCAATATAATATTTCCAAATATTTCAGAGACGTATCGGCACCCCTTCTTCAGTGAATTCGAAATATTTTGAAATAATTAATGCCTTGTAAGCTATTAAAAAATTGCTGAAAATTTACCGTTTTTCTTTCTCAAATGTTAAAACCAATATTTCCTATTTAAATATTTATTCTGGTCCAAATTACCTTAAAACTTACTTTTATTTTAGAAAATATATAGCGCTACAAATTTCGTTTTTCAGTATTATACTAGTAATATCTGTGGAATAATAACTTTGAAATCTTGTATTTAATTTAGAAAAAAAATGTTTTTGACGATAACAAATGTATTTATTAATATAATCAATGAATAGAATGTAATTATTAATATATTTTTTATTCTTCATATGTACGTAATTTTTAATAAATTTATTTGTATCATTTATTTGTATAAAAAATATGTTTTTGGAACATGAGTGAACAGGAGAATAGAATAGCAGAGGAGTGTGTTGGCCCAAAAAAAAAAATAACCTCCTCTCTGTTTTTTATCTCCGGGTAATATCATTGGAATTTGTATATATATATATTGTGTATAGAAAGAAAATCTTTATAATTGAATAAAATATCTGAATTGTGCTGCACTCTTGTGGAAACTTTAAAAATTAAACTTATAATTCTAAACGTCTCCACAGGATCGCAGCACTAATCAGCCTGAGATAGATATTCTCTTAATTTATATGATAAATTTCCAATGATTATACCCGGAGACCAAAAACAGAGGTTATTTTTTTTTGGCGCCAACACACTCTTTTACTATTCTATTCTCCTGTTCACTCCTGTTACAAAAACAATCAATGTAATAATTAATTAATATTCTTCATATGTTTTAATTTAATTTTAATAAATTTGTATTAAAAATATGATTGATCTTTGTAACAGGAGTGAACAGGAGAATAGAATAGTAGAGGAGTGTGTTGGCGCCAAAAAATAGCCTCTCTGTTTTTGATCTCCGGTACATAGGCGTAGGGTATCTCAGGCTGATTAGTGCTGCTATCCTGTGGAGACTTTTAGAATTATAAGTATAATTTTTAAAGTTTCCACAAGAGTGCAGCACAAATCAGATATTTTATTCAATTATAAAGATTTTCTTTTTTCTATGTAAAAATATAATTTGAATTTATATGACAAATTACCAAAGATTTTACCCGGATATCAAAAACAGAAAGGAGGCTATTTTTTTTTTTGGCGCCAACACACTCCTTTACTATTCTATTCTCCTGTTCACTCCTGTTACTAAGACCATATTTTTAATACAAATTTATTAAAAAATAAAATTAAAAAGTATAAAGAATATTTATTTATTAATTGATAATCATTATATAAATATTAACAATTAATTAAATAAATTTGTTATATAAATACATTAAAATTTTATATTTTCTAAATTAAGTACGAATTTCAAGATCAATTACTCCACATATTAATTAGGCCCTACTACTATTATAATAATGAAAAACGAAATTCGTAGCGCCGTAATCATCTCAAAAATTTTATATTTTTTAAAGTTAAATTAAGTTTCAAGGAATTGAAAATCTGAAACTAAATAGGTCTATATCAAGGGCGGATACAAGGGGGGGAGAGTAAAGGAGGTAATTACCCCCCCCCCCCCCCGAGAAACTCCTCTGGATCTGCTCTTGGCCTATATGGATTTTAAAACATGTGACATTCATGCATATGTCTTTTTAAATATAAAATTTCAACCTCATAGCTCTTTTGTTCACAGACACACACACAACACAGAGACAGACAGGCACATACACAGACAGACCATGTTGCGAAAACCACTTTTTTGGATTCAGGGGACCTCAAAACGTGTATATTCATAAAAATCTCGGCATCCAATTTTTGACATGGATCCAATACCTTCTATATATACATTAATATATAGGCCTATATACCGTATATGAAATATATATAGGTAAGAGAAAGTAAAAATGAAAGAATGTGTAGTTCAAAACGGAGAAATAAAGAATTTATGCCAATATGATGGATGATTAATACGTCTAAAAATTAATACTTAGAAACAGTGGCGTAGCAAGAGTATGAAGCGCCTGTGGCGTCTAACTTGCTCTCCGACCCTTGGTACAAATGCAAGAAAAAGTTGAAATGATTCCTTTGCATTTATGAAACCGTCCTGACCATTTAGACATCATTTTTATTTATTCAAATTTTATTTTAGAAGCAGGAGTTGTGATGATCGTAACCCGCAAAGGCTGCTCGTTATTCATGCAAAGAGATGAGCAGCGCATTTGGCTTTGGAGTTCAGGAGACCTCAGCATCCAAGTGATAATTAATCGAGGAGCTCCTGTTGCAGCTGTTCATCCTCTCACCAGTAACAGGTATTTTTTTATTTATTTATTTATGGGCAATATTTCAGAAACCCGTTAACACGCACCGGGTTTTCTGAAATAAACGATTCAATTCAACTAATTAATTGGGTGTCTTTTTCATTTTTTAGAGCGCAAGTTCTGGCGAGTGGTCGTTGGATAGAACTCTCCTCACCTCTTCCAGAAAAAATTCTGGTACAACTATTAGAAGAAACTAATTCAAAGTCTGATTCTTCTTCCACTACTTCCTGTACACTTGTAAATCAAGCGTTGCAACCGCAATTGGTAAATTAAATTAGGCGGTAGTAAGAAGACATCATATTTTTCCAATGTAAATTTTAATTTGACTTTTGTTTACATTCAAAAATATAGAGAATATAAATGTAAAGGCTGAGAAGGAAAGTTTTTACAAAAAATTCATTTACGAACGCAAATATTTATAGCTAAATGAATTTACCAAATTATATTAATAGTTTTAATCTCATTGTGTAACATATCAAATTTTATTTATTAAATAGGTATTTAAAAAAATAAGTTTACTAGATAAATCCCATATAGCTGATTAGTTTAAGGCCTTTCTAATATTAGGTCTAATAAATAAATTGTTCATGCATTAATTTGTAAATTATTGTATGTTAGAGCTTAATTACAATTGAAAGGAAATGTTTCTTAGTTAAGACTTGATTTTGTATCTCATTTTGATAGTCATTGAGAATGTAGGCGTTGAAGTCAATAGAGACTGATAGTGAGGATGCTTTACCTGAATACTAGTAATATTGTATTTTGTAGATAAATAAATTTTAATTATAATCACATATGAAACCAAAGTTAACAGCAATATAAACATTTAAAAAAAGTGTAAAATTTTTTTTTATATTATATTATTATAAAATTTATAAATAAAACTTGTTTTATTCTAATTCAAAAACCTATATTCTATTAATATACTGTATGTATAGTATATATAACTATTATCAATCCTATTTTAAAAGTTTCAGAATCAACGAGGGGTAGAGATTGTCACCAATCATTCAAAGGGATGCATGAATATATAATTTCGTTACGTAAATCTCGCTCATCCAATATGGGAAGTTTTAAAAAAATACATGACTAAATTATCTCAAAAACTCAGAGTTATTTTAAGATATTTTTGCAAAAGTTGAGAATAAAAAGGATAAAACATTATTTCTATCGGTCATAGATGTCCGATTATACAAAATTTAAATGAACATTTCACCGTTTTCCAAAGCCATAATCGTTTTCCGGCTTTAAAGACTGAAGAAATCTGTGCCCATCCATTGAAATAATTGAAAATCAGAGCGCGATTTAAAAAATAAAGATTTAATCTTTTTATTCCCAATTATTATCTAGTTTCGATGTTTTTTGGCGTTAACATCAGGGGTGCATGTTGTTTGAAGTTAAATATATAGGGATAGGGTCTAAATGGCCTCGGATGCCAAAAAAAGACCTTGAATAAATTTAAAAAATCATTGTGTGGTTTTATGAAACCACGATGCAAGTGAAACTTTTTTCGGATCGTAGGAGTTTAACTGAAAATTTTCAGAAAATTATTCAATTAAGGGTATTAAAATCGCGTTTTTAATCTTAATTTAATAATTGGAAAATGGGATAATTGATAATGGGAAATCAATTGGCGTATGTTAAATTAAAAACTGAGAAAAATATTTATTTAGTATTTGAATCATTTTAAATTATTTTAAAAATTATATTTTATCGATTTAAAAATTGAAAAATTAAATCTCACAATTATTTTTTTATAATTCGTCATATATATTAAATTTCAACTTTCCTATTTTTGACGTCACGGCTTGTAACGCGACATGCTGATAGAGAAACAAAAAAATTTGTGTCGATCAAAATAAAGTTTCACTTAAAAAAAAAAAAAAAAAAAAAACACTAAACGGCCTTAGTAGTCGAAAAGGCAAAATTAAAAAAAATGAATATTATATTAAAAAATTTGAAAAAAGTCGATCATAAAATTCGCTTTTTGCAAAAAAAAACCCCAAAAAAGTCGCAAAAGTTGTTTTTGAAAATCTCAAATTCTTTTTATGAGATCAGTGAAAATATTTAAGAAAATCAGGAAAAGTCTCAAAATTTACAAAAGTCCAGACTTTTTTTCCACCCTCTAATGATGAGACTGTCACTGTTGTTGTTTGCTAATCTTCTCTTCTTGGGAGATTCATTATTTGTATAATTATTTGATCCTTAAATCCTCTCTCGTATTGACTGCTTTCGTGGAAACTCTGAAAACAAAGTACAGTATTTAATTTAGAAAAATAATTTGCGAAAATGACATTTATATTTTAGTTAGAAAAAAGTAACAGGAGAAAGGCAGGAGGAGCAAAAAATAGTACTAGACCCAGCCAGTGACCACATTGGTGAATACAAGAGTTGATCTTGTATTTAGTTAAGAAGAAAAGAGCAAAGGAGCTTTGTATAATTTTTTATTAATAGCACTTCATGAAGACATTTCGGTCATATATATTATTCTATTATATATTTTACTATTATATAATATATATTATAGTCAATATATGCTACATTTGGATGGTCAAAGTCTAAGAAATGTCAAAATTAATTATTTTTAGTGCTAAAAGTACTATAAATAACATTAAGTTGAACAAGATCTTACACGGCGTTATGGGATCGAATTGGTTGATATGGTTTCGATTTTATATATTTCTGTTAATGAATTCATAAATTTATCGAAACTATATCAATTCGATCACACAGCTCCGAGTAAGATAACATCTGGTTCAATCGAAGATTAGAAGTTATCTGTGAATTTTAAATATATAAATAACCTGTATTTCGCTAATATTATTCGCACTTATTCACTTTTTAGAAGTAAAATAAATTTATTAATTATAATTAATCAATTAATAATAATTAATTATATATAATTCGGTTTTTTAGTTTTCTTCTGGCCCGCATTAAAAATAATTAATTTTGATATTTTTAATTCGATGGCCTCACTCTTACTATGCAGATAAAACATTTTTTTTATACTTATAATGGCATTGACATGAATAAGAAAAAGAGAAGATCTCGTATAAAAGTCAATTTTGTTGATTTTACAGGGGAACGATTTTAAAGTTGCCAAAAATCAGGATTTGATTTAAATAATTCGATTTTTTTATGATCGGCTAATATGGATAAATAGACGGAAAAAATAAATCAGTACATAAAATACAAATAATTGATAAATTTATTATCTATCTCCATGGCTATGATATGATTTTGGACATTTATGTTCACCTGACACTCAGTTTCCGGAAGATAAACAATCTCTAATTTTGTTGCAGCAACTTGCAAAATTTCCATCTTCTTCCCATATTTAATGAAATAAAATATTTAAATAAATTCACTAGCTGAATGTAATGTTTGAAACGTTGCATGGATGCATGCTGACAAGTAAAAATTGAGATGAAATTCTGAAAATAAAAAAAAAAAAATTTTAAATTATAAAACTGAAAATATCTTTTGGAGAAAGTAAAAACTTATAAATAAGTGTGAAAAATAATCTCATTTATATGACGACCCTCGGATCTCAGAAAGGAATAGAAAAAATAAACTTTTTTATGATTGTGATGAGGACCCACCCCATTAGAAAGATACCTATTTTTTTTCTCGGTTACAATGCACTCTTCCAGGGGGTCGTAAAAGTTTGACAAGACTCTCTGAACCTTATCGTCTGGAATCACCATCTTTTATGATGGATTCCTTTAATTCTTGGATGGTTTTTGGTTTGTCGACAAACAATTTAGACTTCAGAATACCCCAAAGAAAAAAGTCCATTGGGGCGATGTTTGGTAAGCGTGGAGGCCAGTGAACATCACCATTATGAGAAATTGTTGTCAGAAATTCTTGCCATGTTTAGCTGAAATGCTAAACGTCCTGTTGAAACAAGATGCTGTGAGAGATAAAATCAGACAATTTCATTTTCTTCAAGATTAAAAATTCTTGAAACATAGCTAGTTACAGCGTCGGGTTGACATATTTTCAAAAAAGTAGGTCCCAATTATTCGGTGTTTAGAAGTTCCACACGGCACTGTCTCCTTTTCGCTGTGTACAGGCCGTTAGTATAATTCTCGCAGGTTGACAAGTACCCAATAACTACAATTTTATTTATTAACAAAACGGTTCAAGAGAAAGTGAACATCATCTGTCTCGATCACCCCTGCATCTTCATCTTTAAAAATTTACAAACGCGCCCACTGAATTGCTCAGGATGACTGTAGTCAGAAGGTTTTGAAACACAATTATTTTGAAAGGGTTTTACTTCAGATGTTTGTTCGAAATGTTCATTAAACGAGGAATTCACCTGAAGGAGTGCATTGCAACCGAGGGTCATATTTATGAGATTATTTTTCACACTTAATATGTTTTCGAGTTTCACTACAGATTGTGTTTATTTTCAACCCTGTAAATCAAAATTGAAAATTTGACAAAGTTTTAAAATTTGTTCCTTTTGATTTGACCGCTCTGTTTAAGGAAACTTGTTGAAAAATATGAATAACCACTTATTGATACCCTAGTAAAAGAATGAGAATGTTTTTATAATATTCACCTTAATTTAATGATATCCTTCAATGATTTTGATTTCTTTGGAAATAAATAAATAAAATCATGATAGATAGTTGCATTTCCTTTTTCCATTTCAGACCTCTTTCCAATCCCAAATCAATCAAACTTGTTCTTTTGGTTCCAATTCTACTGAAATAAAAACATTATCTTTTTAAATGAGTATGATACAAAATAAATGTGCTTTTTTTCTTTTTTGAAATAACAAAAAAATTCTTTGATTTATAAAAAGAGATTAAAAAGAAGGTATATAAATTAATTAGTCATATTTTCTTGCAAATATTTTTATAAAAAATTTCTTAAATAAAAGAAATATAAAATTTAAATTTCGCCAGATATTGGATGGAGTATATAGTAAAGATTAGCCCAAAAAATATTTAAAAAAATAATAGTTGGAATAATGATAATAATAGAATAATATATAGTGAATTAGTGATTTATATTATTTTAACTCAAATCTAAAGTGATTAAAAAACAGAAAAAGTTAAAAAAATAAAAATAAATTTTGACAGGCAGGTAAACCTAACCTGTGAATTAATAAATTGATAGTGGGGAACAAGGTTCCTTGGTTAGGAATATATTTATGACCTAACTGAATTTATTAGAGAGAATACTTTTTCTAAAAATATGCAAACAAATTAAACAAAATATTAAATAAATTCGTGAATACTCACCTTAAAAAATAAAAAAAAATTAAAAATTAAAAATAAGAAAGATACAGAAATAAATCGATAAAGCGAACAAATTCTAAAAAAAAAAGCAGAGATGAAAAAAAGAGACGCGGCATTCAAAATAGTCGAGTCAATATTGGAATACACCTGAAATGAAAAAATATGGGCTAATCTTTACTACAGGACTCGAAGCCACCCAGGGGGCGCTGGCATGCTTTGAGGCCAGATTAAGGTAAGAATCTTTTTTTTTTTTTTAAACAACTTGCAGGGGTTCCGACTGTTTCGGTCCTTGGGTTTGCAGTTCGGTTTCCTTCGATTAAAAAAAATATAAAACATCTAGGGAGTTCTCGACTAATGTCAAAAGAGTGAACTAGTGAAGTGTAAGCCAGACCCGCTGGGTGGCTTCGAGTCCTATCATGGGCGTACCCAGCGGGGGCAAGGGGCAGCTGCCCCCTCCTAGAAGCATGAAAAAAAAATTAAATGTTTATAAAGTGATGAAACAAAACCAAATTAGGTAGGGCGATGGCGACGGGGAATGATTTAGGACTCGAGGGTTTTTATGCCTTTAATTCACCTCCCTGCTTTAATTCGAAGGCTTTTCCCCTCTATATAAAAAAAAAAGTTATGTCACAATCTGGACGGCCATGATCTGCCCCACCCCCTAGATTTGATCCTGGGTATGTCCCAGTGGCGTAACCAGGGGGGCGAGGGGGCGCGAGCCCCCGCCCCAGGCGCATCGAGCCCTTGGCGCCCCCCGAAACCGGCATAGGCGCCCTACGGCCTCTAAAATATAGCCCAGCGTATGTGATTTTATCATATTCTTTTCTACCATTGTCTTAAAAAATTGATTGTTTTCTTTTAAAATTATATTACTTTCTCTTACCTATGTATATATGTAATATATATATAGAGAGAAAGTATTGGATTCATGTCAAAAATTCGATGTCGAGATTTTGATGGATCTTCACGTTTTGAGGTCCCCTGAATCCAAAAAAGTGGTTTTCGCGACATGGTCTGTCTGTGGGTGGGTGGGTGGGTGGGTGGGTGGGGTGTGTGTGTGTGTCTGTGTTCAATTTTAAGCATGAAGGAATTGAGCTAGGAGGTTGAAATTTTATATTTAAGTTAAACACCCCCGGGACCGGACAAAATAAGCTTTTAATCAAAATCGGCCAAAGAGTACTAGTACTTTACTGATGTACTTTTTCAGTTTTTTTTTCGATTTTCTCAAAATTTGCTCCAACGATTTTTTTTTAAATTCAAAAATCAATTATTTTTTAGATGCTCTTTAAAATGTATATTCTCATTTTGCGATTGAAATCTTCTGAAGACCACTTTTACTCTTGTATTTCATAGGGAAGATAGGAGAAATGGTTGCCATGGTAACAAAATATAAATATTTTCCCATACTTATAAATTTTACATCTGAATTCAAATGTTCCGTACTGTCGGGAACTAAATATATGTCGACACAAAAAATCTGGTGTGACAAGCACAGTACACAACTTTCGATTACCGAAGGTAAGAGAAAGTTGTGTGCTGGCCCAGTCACACCAGATTTTTATTGTTTGCACAACCAATAATAATTAATCATTAAAAAAAATGAAAAATTCAAAAACTTTAGTGTTCGGATACATTTGTGAGGATTATGATATTTAAATATATAGGAATGTGATTATTTTGTTTTATATATTTATATAAAATACTTTTTATATTATTGCACTGGTAATGTTTGATGAGGTAGATATGGAGAAGAAAAAAGGTGTATATAATGGAAAAAAATTTAATTATTTAAAACAAAATAGATATTTTATTCGTCTAAAAAAAAAAAAAGTTTCCAGGCATAGTGAGAGTCAATATTAAATTAACCCAGCTTTCTCATTATTTTATTGTTTATATAAAAGATGAAATTATTTGTTGGAATTGTCTTTATCATTAAAAATGGGTTTCTTTGATATTGAATTTCACTGTACATTTATCTGTCATCTCGGCATTCGCCTTTAGCTGTTAGGTGCTTGTATATTGCTTTAAGTTAACCTGGTCGGAACAGATTGGCGACTGGAGAATTTGTTACCCCACCATCACGCCCAAACGACACACTAGCGCTTACCTAGATCTGGAGGTTTTGGTTGTGACGTCATTTTTTTTTTTTAGAACTGTCAAACCTTGTGAGTTGCAACCC